>JAOQIF010000621.1:0-52532 GCA_026260285.1 Colletotrichum sansevieriae | reverse complement strand
CACAGTATATACAGTATTAATAATACTGTGTTATGTAATATACCTCTATATAGTATATAGGTATGTATTATAGTATATACTAGTATTTTATAATATAAAATACTATAATATCTTATAGTAAACTATAGCTTATATTAAGGCTAATTACTAATATAAGGCTATCTATTACTATAACTCTAATTTAGAAAATACCCTAGTAGTACATAAGTACTAATGGTATATTATATAGAGGGCTAAATCTACTATATAGACTTTGCTTATTAAAAGTATTTAGACTAATACTAACCTCCCTAAAGTTATAAGCTAGTATAAGCTAATTTCTTAGCTATAGTTACCTCCTCTATATAATAATAAGAGAAATATTACTAAACCTATTTAAAAAGCTAAGTTTCTATATACTAAACTCTTAGAGATATATACTATAGAGAATAATATTAATTACTCTACCCCTACTATTCCCTAGTAGGTAATTAAGCTAGATCTATAGGTTTATCTAATAGAGGTCTAGGATACCATCCTAGGGGTTAGAAATATAATACTTAGAGTAAATAGTATTATAATAGTTATATTATATATAATATAGCTATATATATTAGGCTTTATCTAGGATCTATTTTAGGCTTATTATATAATAAGCCTTAGAGGGATATAGAGATTATAATAATCCCTAAAGTAAACTAGGATATTTCTATATTAAAAGGCTAGAGGCTTATTTTGCTACTTTTAATAATTAGTGAGGGCCCTAAGAAGCTATATACCTAGCGAATTACTTATCAAATTATTAAGAGTAGTATCCTCTACCTAGTAATAAGAGGGGCGCTTCTAAAAAGGTTAGCTATAGATATTATAGAAGTACTTATTTATGATATAATAATAGGATTTAGCTATAGCCTTATCTATACTCTAATTATGTCTAATATAGAGGGGGCTTTTAATATAGTCTTATAGAACTAGCTCTATTATAAGCTTAGGGAGTAAGAATAGCTACTTAACCTTATTTATTAGGTCTACTATTTAATATATAACTAGAGGGCTATAGTATAGCATAAGGGCTATAGGATACCTATAGAGTACCTCTTTTATAATTTACTATAAGGTTCGCTAGTATTACTAATACTCTACCACCTCTATATTAAGCTAATATATTATATAGGAGAGGAGAGGTCTTAATTTAGCTATATAAATAGTAATACTACGCTAGGCTTTAATAAGAACTTAGTAGAAATTTCCATAATAATATAGGAGATCTTAAATAAGATAATTATATAGAGTAAGAAGAATTATATATCTCTTAACCCTATAGAGACTAAGCTTATATACTTTATAAGGAGGTCTGAACTAAAGGAAGGGGATATATTACTTCCTAATATCTATTATAAGGATAGGGTTATAACGCTCTCTTAAAAGATTATTTAGCTAGGGGTTATATTTAATATAAAGCTAACCTTCTTAGAATATATCTAGGTAAAGGTAATAAAAGCCTAGAGGGTTACTAGTTATATGTAGGGCTTAAATAAGGTCTATAGTAAGGTATTACTAGTAGCTATAAAGAAGGTAGTTTGTATCATAATTATCCTAAAAGCCTTATTCATAGCTAAGATCTAGTACCTAGGTCTAAGGAAGCTAGGGTATAATCGCTAGCGCCCTAGTCAGGACTACTTTATAGTAAACTATAGGCTAGGTAACTAGATTAAGGCTATATAAGTAGTATTTAATATAGCTATATATAGTTACCTACTAGTATAGCAGATTACGCTAATCCTAGTTCTACTATAGGAATCTAGTATACTACTAGTAGAGGTCCTACTTTAGATAATTCGAGTATAGTATGCCCTAAAGCTAGGGTTATTACATTTAAACTATCCCTTAGTTATATAAGTATAGGGCTATGAGCTACTCTAGAACTAGGGCCTTTTAATAAGACTAATAAACTTAACTAGTATAGTAGAGAGTATACTAGCGTTCCCCTAGCTAGTCCTATACCTAAGAGATTATAAGTTATAGGATATACCTTATAAGTATATACTGAAGGAGGTAGCTACTAAGGAGTATCTACGCTAAGCCTTAGCCCTCCCCCTAACGTATATTAGTATATATATAAATAAGTTATAGCTAAGCCTACAGGAGACTAGCTTTAGATATATAATCTACTAAGGCTAATAGCTAATCTATACTAGTTACTACTAGCTCTTATAAGTAGAGGTATTTAATATAGAGCTAGAAGGGGCCTAAGTAGGGCTATAAGCTACAGTTGAGTATATAGACTTAGATATAACTAGGATTACTAACTATCTAGATAATATTATAATAGTTTTCTACTTAGAGAATACCCCGCTATTATCCTTATAAGAAGCTATTTTAGACTTCTAAAGAATTACCCTTAGCTAGGTAATCCCTATTATAATATACTAAACTCTAGGCTATATAGAGGTCCTAGGTAATAAGATAGTAGATTAGCTAGTAAAGAGAGGTACTTATATAGCTTCTCTAGACCTCTTTTTATAACCGCTTACTTATAGCTTTTTAAAAAGGGGGGTCTATTATAACCTAAGGGAGTACCTAGATACCTAGTAGGTATCTACCTAGCTATATAACTACTAGTATATAGAGCTTAAGATCTCTACCTAGCTTATAATAGAGCTATAACTACTTTCCTATATTAATCTAGACCGCCTTATTACTATATATAATAGCTATAGAGACTTTAGAATATATTATAAGCGCTTTATATATATAAATACTAATATATAATACTCTTATAAGCGCCTAAAGGCGCTATATTACCTATATTACTACTGAAAAGTAATTAAGTAAGATACTCCTTAGTTTAATAGAGGGATACTTATATTTAAATGGCTTAGAGAAAAGTAATATAAGTTTATTAAATATATTACTAACTTAAACTTCTTTACTAAGATATACGCCATTAAGGTATACCCTAGGATATTTATATTACTTTACTTTATAACTATAATCTATTATAAGGAGGTAAGGGTATATAAAACCTAAGCCTAGGCTCCTTTAAGAGAAGAGATATTAGCCCTACTTATATAATTACCCTTATAATTAGGCTTCATAGGTCCCTATAGCTAGAGTATTAATATATAGCTTCTATGTAAGGCTTCTAGGTAGGTATTACCTATCCTTCTAATCTCGCACTTCTGCTATAATTATTAATCTAGTATACTTTTAATAAAGGAAAAGAATACTTACTAGGCTATTATAGATTACGAGCTAGCGGAAATATATATAGTAACTTAACTAGATAGCTCCCTTTAGTATTACTATAGCTTTAGCTATAATACTCTCTAGGGCCTTATAATCTTATCTCTCTATATATAGAATATCCCGCTTAGTAAATAATATAAAAAGAAAGGGAACGGGAAGGGTAGGATAAGGGGTAGTATATATTATATTTTATTTAGGTTATAGCTATATTTATATTTATTAGCTGCTTCCCTTCTCTTCTAGATATACTTTTATAGCGTTCGACTTAGTATAGGCGCCCTTTGCCTTAGAAGAGGACATCCTAGCGATTAAATATAACTAACTAACTAACTAACCTATACGAGCTGAGAACCTTACTTTTAAAAACATATGGGGAGGAAACCGAAGTTAGGGGCTGCGTATGCTATACCTTCAAACCCGCTTGGAATAGGCCTTGGCTTATGCATAGGAACTATAATCGCAAGCCTAGAATATTCGGTTTATAAAAAGTGTCTTATATTTCTTAGACCCATCGTCGGTACGTACGTGACCCAAGTAGCCTTAATTAGTTCCCACTAGCGTGTGCTTCATATCCCTTTATACATCCTCAAGTCTCGATGAAGCGTAGTCTATGCTTCACTTTTTGCTAATATATAACGTTTTTACGATATTTCTATATAATATATCTTATAGGTAAAGACCCGTTACTTCCTATGAATGTTACGACCCGTCATGCATGGATAACAACCAACCGACCCACTTAGGCGTCAAACGGCTGGAATAGGACATTTATACTATAAGATCACGGGAATAATAGGGACTTACTCGGTATAGAAGAACTATAAAACAAGTCACGTGATAATAAGATAAGGAAACGATTAGTAGAGCATAGGAAGGAATACTTAGTAATTAGTTAAACTTACTAACTAATCGCAATTACCTTATATACCTAGGTGATTACTTAGGATAGGATAAGTATACTATTCAGGACTTATATATAGTATAACCCTGAACCCGGTTTATAGTCAGACTTCTATAGCTCTTTAGTAATTAACTTTATATTTATCCTCAGGGATATTCTTAGCTTACCTTTACTATAAATTACTTATTAAGTCTAAGACTAATTACCTTAGTTTCTAAAAGTCCGATCTATTATAGCTTATAATAAATAACTAAGACTACGACCCTAGTATACTATTACTACGTTTTAACCCCTAACTTCTATTAGTAGACCTTACTATTAGATAGCTAACTATAATACTTTAATTGCTCCTATTTAGTAAGTTAACTATTAAAAACTACTAAATAGTATAGATAAGAATATCTTCTCGCACCTCTGCTAAATCACCTACCCTAGGAACCTCCTCTTTTTTTTAATAACTAGTCCGAAACCTAGCTAAAGAACTTAAAGGAGCCCCTATAGCTATAGACTCTGATAACGAGGTGACCCTAAAGAAAGATACTTATAACTAACTCCGAGCTAGAGTTAAGAAAGGAGATAATAATACTACTAAAATCTAGACTATATATAATAAAACTACTATAGAACTCTAGAGCCTTAAGAGAATAATATAGTAACTAGGAAATAGCTCTTAATATATTATAGACCTAGAAAACGAAGTTATCTATCTTAGAGGATAAAACGGCAATACTAATATTAAAGAACTCTAGGAAGAAGTTAGAACTCTATGCGCTACTGCTAATATTATTATAACCCCTACTAGAGGATAATAGAAGCTTAAGCTTAGCCTCCTAATAACTTATAATAATACCCCTAGATATCTCAAAGGATTTCTAATTTAAGTTAAGAACTACTAGAACTTCTATTATAGCGATTTTACTAACTAAACTAAGAAAGTAGTCTATATAGCTACTTACCTTAGAGGATAAGCCCTTAAGTAGTTTAAGCCTATCTAAGAAGAATTCCTTAAGTATAAACCCCTAGATAAATATTCTATAGAAACTCGCGATATCTATAGTAGTTTCTAAGGATTCGAAGACGCTCTCTGCTTGCTCTTCTAGGACCCCGATAAAAAGTAGTAAGCTAAATAAGAATAATTATAACTTAGATAAACTAAGTTTGCTAAAGATTTTGCTATAACCTTCTAATAACTTAGTATCTAACTTAACTTTACTAAAGAAATAAAGATCTTTATATTCTACTAAGGTCTTAAAGACGAAGTTAAGGATGAGATTATTAAGGTTAACCGCCCTAATAACTTTCTCTAGTATGCCGATCTTATAATTAAGATTAATAACTAGTTATTCGAATATTATAAGGAAAAAGGCGAGAAACGACAAGGACCTAATTCAGGATATAAGTATTAATAGCAGCCCTAATATAAGTTTAATAGTTAATGAAACGATAATAGGCCCTGTAATAACTAGAATAATACTCGATAGAGTACCGCCTATAGATAATATAGCGGACCTATAGATCTCAGCATAATAACTAAGCCTAACGATAAGAAACCCTAGAACCCTAAGTACTATAACTATAATAAATAAGGTTATATCGCTAAGGACTGCAAATAACCTAAGAAGCTTCCTTAGAAACCTATAGCAGAGCGACTACGATAAGTTAATATAATCTCGAAAGCCCCCTATATATCGCTATCCTAGACCGGGTGCTATAATAATAACTGCTAAATTCATCTTGAAGATAAAGAGATATCGGGATACTACCTAAGGGATAGTAACCTCGGACGATCTAGATATAATATAACTACCCCGGATACTCGCCCTAGAACCCTAATAATAATATACGCTAGTAATAGCAAGATCGCAAGAAAGCCTAGAGAACAGCTTAATAAGATGCTATAGACTTAATAGTTTGAACCCGTTAGTATACCCTTTATTATATATAACTAGGAACTAGAAAACGATAATAACTAAAAACTCGCACACCTCTAATTAGCTGAACTCGTATACCTAGAATAAATCCAAGACGAACTGCATAACCCTATATAGGAAAAGCAACTTAAAGCTATGCTTATATATATAGAATAATAAAGATATGTATACGGGAACCCCGCTAAGATCGAATAAATTAACTAAGAACTTGAAGAATAAGTCGAGGAAGAATCCGATAAAGAACCAGAATATTAGCATAATCTACTAATAAAATAATAACTTCTTAGTATAACTAATAACTGGACTTTTAGAGAAGGCGAAAGTTTACCCTACGACTTAGATAAACCTCGTAATATTGCTCGATAATATGCTTAGATAGAAATCGCCTATAGGTTTACCCCTAGTATAAATAACTCTAGCTCTAAAGAAGAAACTAATAACTAGGAAGATAAGACTAAGCAATCTCTAAAATACTAGGAAATAAATATATTTCAAGATTAGTAATAATAGTACTTTTATAGCATTTTAGCAAACTAATAAGAATAGGACTATATTCTCTAACTATATATAGAAGACTACCCTGCATTAAGAAGCAACTATTAACTTTACTAAACCCTCTTCTAGCCTTAATACTTTCATAATAAATATAAAGAATATATAGGAGAAAAGCATAATTACTAATTCTACCCTAGAAGATATAATAACGAACCTATCTATAAAGTCTACTCAATATCTATTATAGTAGGATAGACTGTAGTATTATTCAAAGATAACCTTATAATCTTCCGACCTAGCCCATAGTTTCCCATGGGATATTAGCATAATAATATAATAAAGTAGGATAAATGCTAATAAGATAAGTACTAAGTATACTATTAGGAAAAAGCGCGCGCCTAGAGAATCGCAAAGAACGGACCTAGGCCCCTATAGGTTAAGATCTATAAAAATAGCCTCGCGAAGGCATAATAAGAAGGAAAATAGATTACCTACCCTAGATAATATAAGTAGTTAAAAAACTAGACTTACCTACTAAAAAAGGATTATAATAGGTAATAAGTAAAAGATCTATCTACTAAACGTTATAAGGATATAAGGGTAATATCGAACTTAAAGTTATAATTAACTAGAAATAACGCTTATGCTAATCGATAGCAGAGCTAAAGCTAACTATATCACCCCCCGAGCTATTGATAAGCTAGAAATATATTAGGGAGGAAAAGAACGATTATACTACTTATATATAGCAGAAGGAGAAGAATTTAAGTATAAAGGAGGTACTATCTATAATAAGACTACGCCCCTCGAGATAAGCTACCTAGATCGAAAGGAAAGAATCTAATTCGATATTACTAATATAGGAATATATAATATAGTACTAGGATTACCCTAGCTATGAATAAATAACCTTTAGATAGATTAGAGCAAAGGCTAACTCTATTAGGATTATAACGATTTAGTCCCTAAGTAGCTCTATTAAAATCAGGCCTCAAATAGATTGATATAATAAGGAGCAGCAAAACGATATATCTACTACCTCAAGGCAAAAGAAGCTATATTATAACTACTAATAATACTAGATCTCGAATAAAAGGACGATCTACTTCTATCTATCCTAGAAGAATATAGAGTTTATAAGAAGCTCTTCGCAGCTAAACTAGAGACCGGACTACCTAAATATACTAGTTTTAATCACGAAATTCCCCTTAAGGAAGGAAAAGAACCACGATTTAATAAGATCTATAGACTTAATCTAATAGAAATAGAAGCCCTAGATAAATACCTTAAAGAAAACCTGAAGAAAGGTTATATTAAACCTTTGATATTACTAGTAGGAAGTCTAATCCTATTCGTACTAAAGAAGAATAGAAAACTATAACTATATATTAACTATTATATACTTAACGAAATAACGATTAAGAATCGTTATCTACTACTACTTATTAACGAAATGAGATAACTCCTCTATAGAGCTAACTAGTTTATAGCTCTCGACCTCAAAAGAGCTTATAACTTAATTAGAATAAAATAAGGAGAAGAATAGAAGACTACCTTTAGAACGTAGAAAGGATATTTCAAATACCTCGTTATGCCCTTTAGTCTTACTAACGCCCCTATAACTTTCTAAAATATAATTAACTATATCTTATATAAGTATATTAATATTTATATAGTAGTTTACCTTAATAATATTCTCATCTTCTCGCTAATACTAGAGAAATATAAAGAAGACGTATATCACGATTTATAACCTCTTTAAGAAGCTAAGCTCCTAGTTAAACTAGAAAAGAGCAAATTTCACACCTAGAAGGTAGAATACCTCGGATTTACTATTACCCCTAGAAAGGTCTATATATTAGAAAATAAGTTAAAGCTATTAAAGAATAGCTAGTATCTAATAACCTTAAGGAAGTCTAAGGATTCCTAGGATTTATTAACTTCTACCGGAAATTTATTAAAGACTATAGTAAGATTAATATAGCTCTTACTAGCCTTAGCTATAAAGATACCCCTTTTTTATAGAAAAAACCCTAATAAATAGCATTCCAAAAGATTAAGAACCTTATTACTAGCGAACCTATCTTAACTATTCTAGATCTAGTAAAATAGTTCGAAGTAGAACTAGATATATCTAACTATATAATCGGAGCATAACTATCTTAATAAGACCTAGAAGGACGACTATATCTATACGCCTTCTTCTCATGCAAACTCCACGGACCTGAACTTAACTACTAAATCTATAATAAGGAACTTATAGTAATTATTAAAACCTTTAAGGAATAGAGACCCGAACTCTTAGGAACTATACACGAAGTACTTATATACTCGGACTATAAGAACCTTTTATACTTCACTACCTCGAAAGTATTAAATAAATAGCAAATTAGATAGTTAGAATTTCTATTAGAATTCAACTTTCGGATTATCTATTATAAAGGATTAGATAATAATAGAGCTAATAACTAGAATATAACATCCTAGTACTAGAAGAAACCTAGGTAATCCTCAAAAGAAATAATAATAGAGACCTAGTGCTAGCAATTAAACTCTTAATAATAGCTAGATAATCTAGTACTAGCCCGCCTAGTGAACTAGATAACGAAGTAATTATAGAATTTTATACACGCCCTGCATATAATTACTAAGGAGTTACGAAAACCTAGAAACGATTATAATAATAATATAGAGAAAGAATCACTAGAGAACGTATAGCAAAGGCAATAAAGGACTATGAAGTCTACCTCAAAAGCAAACCCGCTCGATATTAACTATATAGTATGCTATAACTATTACCTATACTATAAAACGCCTAGCAATCTATATCCCTCGACTTCATTATTAAACTACTAAAGTCTCGAGAACCCCTTATAGGAGTATACTTTAATAGCGTTCTCGTTATTATAGACTAACTCATGAAGTACGCCTACTTTATCCTATATAAAGAAGTAAGCAACGCTAAAGAATATACCTATACTTTCCTTAAGTATATTATTACTAATTATAGTATACCTAAGGAAATCATATTAGATAGAGATAAGATTTTTATATCTAAGTTTTAGAACTTAATAATAATATAACTCAGCATTAAATAATCCATATCTACTACGTTTTATCCGCAGACTGATAGATAAATAGAATAAATTAACCTAATCCTCGAAACCTACCTCCGCGCTTATATTAACTATAACTAAAACAACTAGGTTATATTACTTCTAATCGCCTAATTCGCTTATAATAGCGTAATTAGAGAAAGTACTAAGGAATCCCCCTTCTACCTTAACTATAGATTTAAACTAATCGCTTATAGAGAACTACGAGCAGGCCTAGCTATAGTAAAAGCTATTACCTTAGTATAATAAATCAAGGATATCTAGATAAATATATATAAAGAACTTAAATTTATATAATAACGAATAATAAGATTTAGTAATAAATAAAGGATTAAGGGATTAATCTTAAAAGAGGGAGATAGCACCTATCTTATATAGCAAAATATTAAAATAAAATAACTAAGCGATAAACTTAACTATAAAAAACTCGGACCCTTTAAAATTTTATAAGTAATTTTATTAGTTAACTACGAACTCGAACTCCTAGAAACTATAAAGTATTACCTAGTATTCTATATCTTATTACTCGAACTAGCCCTATGAGGATTATAAACGAACGACCTTATTATTATAGAAAATAATAAACTAGAGTATAAAGTCGAATAAATTATTAACTACCTCAAAGAACTAGAAGGATACTAGTACCTTATTAAATAGAAAGGATATAGATATGAAGATAATATATAAGAACCCGCTAAAAATATTACTAATATAACAGAAGAACTTATAATCTACTAGTAATAATATTAAGAATGAGAAATAATACTTATTACGCTAGCTACCTTCCCTAGTATAACTAGTTACTAGCGAGTTAGATACCTATATAAATATATCAGACTACTAATAGAAGCAGACCAACTAAGGCAAAGAAAACCATTTATTTAGTTAGGAATACTAATAGAAAACTAGGACTTCCCTAATAAGAAATTCGGAGTACCTAGATTCTAATTACTTAGGATAGTATCTAAGTCTACTACCCTAAAACTACCTATAGACTAAACCTCTAATATAGAGGATACTACTAACTCCTCCTTAGTAACCTCACGACCCTTCTGAAATATTATCCTCTTCTACTTATATAAATAGTCTAACTACGCTATAGACTTATCTAACTTAGCCTGCGTAGTACGCAAGGTAATAGCTTTCTTTCTTAATACCTCCTCTTTAGCTACCTCGGTATCCTCGAGATAAGCAGCCTTATCTAGCAAATAATTAACTATAGCAAATTAGATAGGATATACTAAACTACTCGGAAACCCATAAGCATAGATAGCATCCGCTGCTATATTATAAGATCGCCCTAAACGAGTATATTTGCTATAGACTTCACTACTAGGAAGCAGTTTATAACGCTTCCCTATAGACTAATAATAAGAATAAGGCATATCGATAGCAAACCCAAACTTAGCGATATATAGAGCATAATTATAATAATAAAGAGTAGAGGCAGAATTCAATTTCGATTTTTAAATATAATCTAATATAATATTAGCATTATAAGGAAATCAGGAAGTATAATTAATAAATCCCTAACCTAGGACTAATAACCTACTTATAATAGGTCTTGAGGATAAGACCTTTAGAGAGGGGACCTGATATTATAACCCGTTATATATAGATAATAACTAACCGACCTACTTAGGCGTTAAATAGCTAGAATAGGATATTTATACTATAAGATCATAGGAATAATAGGAACTTACTCGGTATAGAAGAACTATAAAATAAGTTATATAATAATAAGAAAAGGAAATAATTAGTAGAGCATAGGAAGGAATGCTTAGTAATTAGTTAGACTTACTAACTAATTGCGATTACCTCATATACCTAGGTGATCACTCAGGATAGGATAAGTATATTATTCAGGACTTATATATAGTATAACCCTGAACCCGGTTCATAGTTAGACTTCTATAGCTCTTTAGCAATTAACTTTATATTTATCCTTAGGGATACTCTCAGCTTACTTTTACTATAAATCACTTATTAAGTCTAAGACTAATCACCTTAGTCTCTGAAAGTCCGATCTACTATAGCCTACGATAAACGACTGAGACCACGACCCCAGTATACTGTTACTACGTTTCAACCCCCAACTTCTGTTAGCAGACCCTACTGTCGGATAGCTGACCGTAACAATGAACTCTAGAAGAGTGGCACTCTGACTATAAGCCTGCCGGAGTGTTGCAGCAGCACCTCCGAATGAAATCAAAATGCAAGAGGTTGAAAAAGACTAATAACTCGACCTGCGCAGGACTCGAACCTGCAATCTTCGGAGTACGGGGAACCGAAATCCGACGCGTTACCATTTCGCCAGCAGGCCTTGTTCGTCGACAGTGAGGTTGTTACACCGGATCAAACCAGCGTAGCTTCCTCGACGGAAAGAGTACACGGAAAAGCTAACGGAAGGAAGGAGCAGTGCTTATTGTCAGCATCCCTGGTCAATCGAATATCTCACGCGCAGGTCCAGTGATGCGACGTCAGGTACTGGTAAGGAGATTAGTTTCCGACTGCTGCGAAGTTTTTATACGTCTGGTCTATCATACCACATAAGTTTCACGTATCAACAACGTTATTCAGTTCTTGTTCGACGCCCTGTGCTAATCTGTATTCTTTTGGACAAGGCGAATATAGCTCTGTCTTATACACACAGGTGTGTGAGCTCTTCCTTGGTCTCTGAAACTCATGTTTCTTCGACTGCTTCAAGGTTGCTCTTGAAGGAAACGATGCCACCTGATGCATTTCCACCTCATTGGTCTTTTCGACTGGCAGCCAGTGTGAAGGCATATGTTTCTGGACGAAGTCGAGGTCTGACTACTGAGGAATCAAATAGAGTGCGAATGAATCAAGACTCCAGATAAGCCGAGACATGAATCTTGTCGCTAAGCAGGAAAGAAACCTTGGATTCGCACTAATATGTATACCCGGCTAGGCTTTCCACAGCGCCATTTCCATCGTGGGGCTCTCTGTGAGTAGTATCTATCACCTACGGAATGCTTTGAAAACTAGTCTCCATCAAGAGATCGAACATGTTACGTCCGCTCAGTTCCAGTATTGAGCTTCGCCCGAGCACTGTAGTATCAATACGCACTTGAAGAAGAACCCAATCACATGGAAGCAACATCCTGTGGAACCTGGCGGTAAAGTAGGTAAAGAGGACTAATGTTCGTAGTCGGTCCGACGCGGGGAAGCTCGAGGGTTGCTGGTTTGTGTCATTGGCGAGGTAGCAGGGTCCGCGGCGCAGTCTGCGAAGTCGTCGAATTGCCCGTCGTAACGGGGTTATCTCGTGGAAGAACAGTCTTTTGATGGAGGATCTGGATCCATGTTCGGCCATTCGTTTCCATGTTTCATTTGACGAGAAAGCCCCGGAATGGCCACCCAGCATTTGCTCACACCAACCAACTGCATAAAGTGTCTTGGCAACCATGGATGTCACACAGGTACCAACTCGCGAACAGCCAACACCGCCAGCGACCTTTTAAAAGGCGGATGACCGTTCTACGAACTGCTGTGATGAGGCATTCCCCTTGTTCATCTCTTCCTAGCCAGTATATTACTTAGCCCTATCAAATCTCGGATTCATGTCTGGGGCATTTGGGGCAGAGTCCATAATGATGCAAGGCCCCCTCGGTGTTGGTGGAGACTGCAGGCGTTGGCAAACAACAGGGGTTCAGCCAGAAACCCATATGTGCGCCCCATCCAGGGGATTGTCTGATAGTCCCGTTCGTCGGTTGCTCCAATGGCGAGCGCCAACGTTCAGACGTGTTGCGTCTGTAAATCATCGGGTGGATCATTCGCTCGATAAAGCGTTCATCTATCAGCCCAATGCACAGATCCGCTTCTATTAATCTGGCTCTTAGTTGGACAACTCCAGTCCATACCCAGCTGGGCCGCTGTTGCTTCTGAAGTTCAATCAAGTGATTCTTCGTCTGCCATTCGAGGTATCCGTTGCGGTTGCAGCCATACTGTGCTCCCCCTCTCCACTCGCCCTTGGATACGGAAAAGATTTTGACTTCAACTCAAGGTACCTAGTGTTCGCGACGCCGAAAGCACTCTTTGCCGCCATGGCTGGTTCAGACGCAAAGCCGGGCGACACCTTGATGTCTGATATCACAGAAACTACCACGGCCTTGGCCGAAATGGCGATGCCCAACACCCCGAAGAGCACCCCGAAGCTTCGCACACCAGCACTCTCACCTGACGACCTCGCAATATAGGAATCGTCTAAGCTTCGCTGCCTTCTCTCACATAGTATGGCGACAACTGCAGCGTTGATAGCGGCCGAGGAGGATGACATGTTTCAGGGTATCTCATTAACCTGGGCAAAGACCCACGTCCAGATCTTGAAGGCCAGGAAGAAGAAAGGGATGCGTTACAGGAAAGACAGACTGCATTTTTATTCCGGTATCTTGAAAGAGGCAAAGCTGGTTAAGAAGCCGAAAGCTATGACCTTGGACTGAGCTCAAGGGCAAGTTAACGAGAAAGCAAAGGCTCCATACTTCAAATCTGCTTTCGATCCCTGCTACTCCCCAAGCTTGCTCTGCTGCTTGCATTCCCTCTTATGCCGAATAGAGCCTCGTTGCCCAACACCCCGGCGCCGTCGTCAATACCCGTCGTCAAATAATCAACCAGAAGAAACACCAGGCCACGCGGGCATCCATTGATCTTCAGTGGGGACCCATAGCCGTCTTTCTCATCCCGAAGAATGGCATCCGGCACGGCTGCAGTCTGCGCACGTTTTTTGAATCGACTTGTCCGGCTCCCAGTGAAATCGAGGGCACACGCCGATGGGTACGACATTCGGTGACATAATGACGTCTTGGGGCTGATTGAGGAACCAGTCGTTGCAAAAGATGAAGGCTGGATCATATTGGACAGAAACGATGTGGCCGCCGGTGTAGGCTTCGGCGTTTCCTCGAGGGCAGGTGGTTTTGTTGGCGACGAAGTTCGCGCATGGGCAGACCAGCACTGTACGCGTTCCGCTGCACATATTGGATTGCTTGGAGGCGGTTGAGGTTGGCGTGTTGATTGGATTTAGTCGAGAATAGCGTGATTGAGTTGTGAGGCAGGAAGGTACTTTGATAAGCCCGCGTTTTTGTTTCCAGTGGAAAAAGGAGACAATCCGAACGTAGAACGATGTGATATTATAGAGAATCAAAACCTTTTGCATTGGGTATTGAGGTGCTGCAATATGACTTCCCGATTTTTATAGCCTGAGTTCCGCCTTCCGTGCCCGCTGAACAAGATGAAGCAAGTGCAAATCATGTTGACCTCTCCCCGATTGTAGAAAGCAGCGAACCACCAGCCACAAACGTATGCGATTTTTCCAGCCAAACTCCCCAAAATGACAAATCAAAAACTTGGTGAGATCCCCAATAACAATCTGCAAGCTTTTGTGATGACCATATATCCCATTCGTGAAAGCAAAGTCTCGCGCAAAAGTCGCAAACGACAGCATGTTTCCTGCCTGTCAAGATAATTCGTGATCATAAAAATTCGTCAGACCTCTTCCAGGCCACCCAGCAGACAGCAGTTTTCGCGTCGGCATGGCTGATCATGCATCAGGCGAGGTGATGTAGCCAACTTGGAACACCTTTCTGCAAGTTGGGCATTTGCGAAGACATGCGTCTTTTGTGAGGCTGTCGAAGCAAGCGCGGCAGGTTCTGTGTCCTAGAGGCTCATTGTCAGCAAAAGACCAGAAGCGTGTGTAATTTAGGTCAAGCGCACCGCAGATGAGGACACACCAGTTGGCAACGGCGTCCTCGAGGCACACGGGGCACGCCGACTCTCCTGCCTGGTAGTTGAGCTGGACGTTCTGCATCTTGCCGCAACATGTGCCACGGTTGTCAAGACAAGATTGGCAAGCCGCCTGGGAAAGAGTCAGCATGCAATCCAAAGCAAGGTCCAATATCCTTGATGCGGAACATACATGACCGCACCTGGTGAAGATGTACGGTTTCTCGGTGTTGGGCTTGTCGCAACTGCAGTTTCTGGTGCTGAGGTCCTTGACTGGAGACTGGGGAAGAAGGACCTGGGCGGCGGCAGGCTCGGGAACTTCGAGTCTCTTCTTGACCGGGAACTTCGGAATTCGGACGATGGAGCGCGGCTCTCGTCTTGTCTCCGCTCGGGCAAAGTAGCGCTTGGGATGAAAGAGCAAGTCGACGTTGTATTGGGGTTGGACGCTACGCCGACGCGGGCTGCGTCTAGCTGGAGTCGGCTGCGGATGAGGGTTTGCGGGAACCGCGACTGGTTGAGGGTGGACTCGACGGGGGGTAACTGCGGTTCATTATTATCGATTGTTCGAATTCATTGGTATAAGGAGCGTACAGCGCGGCATCTTGGAGAACGGAGATGATCGGCGAAGTTGTCGAAGCAATCGGATGCTCAGTCCAGGCGATCGGAGAATAGAGCGCAGCAAGTCTCGGCGCGACCAGCAAAGACTCGTAGGCGGCTGCGATTCGGCAGGTGGTCAGCGCTGATGGTTGGCAACCGTCAAATGGCCAACGAGGAAGTCGAAATGGATGGCAGAAGGTTGAAGACGGCCACAGTTGACTTTGCCTCGTTCAAGGTGGCCCAGAACTTGGCTAGCTGAGCGAGGGAAGACGAGGAAGGTTGACGGAAGGTGCGCAGAAGACTGTGGTGTGGGAAAGAAATCTGAAGGCAGCGAGCCTCCAAGGAATTCACAACGGAAGGAAGGAAGGCGGCCAGAATAGAGAAAAGGTTCTCAGCTGGGAAATTCGAGGCGGAGTGAACAGAGGCAATTCGGCAACTGCGCTCCGAAACAGAAAGTACGACGCAAGTTGATAAAAAGGAAGGAACGAAGACTACTCAGAGAATGGCAACTTCCGATTGGCCTGGTGCAATGCAATGCGCAAGACATCAGTCGAAATGAGGAGATCTTTCTCGCTCGCTTGGGACTCGATATCAACCTGGAAGACAAAGAATTGTAATAAATATTCCAACCATGTTGCAGATGCCAATCGTCCATATTTGCCTTGTTTTTCGACCATCTCGAAATACCTGCCCACTTCATGTGAATTTTAGCCCAGCCGACGCAGCTGCAGGCAAGTCAGTACAAGACAAGTCTCATCAGATCCTCAAGATAATAGGTATAGGCTAGGCGTTATATATTCTGCGGCTAGATTTGACGAAGGTCTCGACCAGCCTTCGAGGCAAAAAACTGTGATTAGAAGCAGGGACTTGAGACGATTGACTCTTGGAGGATTTGCAATTGACAGTTGACTACCCACCGCAGGCCATAGAGAAACAATACTGGTACCAAATACTATTTCCAACCATTTCCTCTTTCTTTATGAGACGACTCCGTAATTGTAGAAAGATCTTTTTGCTTCTTTGAGATTCAACCAGCTTAACGATTTGTACTCACAAATCTGCCGGGTCGAGGGTGGACAGCTCATAGCACCTTGGATAAACCGTTAGAAGCCGCTCATGCTTGGGTGCGTAGATCTCATGGAGTGCATTTCTCTATTTGCAACAGCGCCAATTAAAGTCAGATGAGCATGGATGCCACTGCGTATCTTCCATCAGACCTGGAATACAAAGAGAACTTGCGAGACTTGACACTGGCCGAAAAGCGCATAACACAAGGTGTAGCGGACTTGAGCCGGACCGACCCCGAGACCGTTCGGCCATAACGAGACACCCTTGACTCGGACTTTCTTTGGTGGCAGTCATGCGAGATGCTGGATCACTAGCTTTATTGTCCCTTCTCGGAAGGTCGCAATAGCCGGGCGGGGTGCCCATAATCGCCGGTTGCATGCCCGAGATAAGTCACCCACGACGGCAACATGGTCGACCATGACGCTCGGCCGAGCTGCCCTAACGAGCATGTTTTTTTCTCCGACCATGCTCTTACTCCAGGAAGCGTAGAACCAAGTTTAACTTTGATGCATCGCGACGTACCTGGCAGTGGCCATCTGCCACATTGGGTAGGCCAGTATGTCAAAGCACCTTCATGGTACTGATGCAATCAGACCATCGTATCAAAGTCGGGGCAGGGTTACGTGAACTGCAACGTTGCGCTCAGTGAAAGAGGGACTGCCTACCATGGAACACGATGCGCATGTCTGCGGCTATAAGAGAGTACAGGCTCCCTCTGGCCAAAAACTACAAGACCTCTCTGAATGTGTTGTAATTCGATTCCTGCTTCGAAATGTTCACCCTCAAGAATCTGGGACTAGGTGCTGTCCTGCACGCCCTTTTGCTCACGTCGTTGGTTCCAACAAAGGCGTTCGCGCAGACCGATGAGAACATCAAGTCAATCTTTCTTTTTAAAGACGTTCTCCAGTCAAACACTACGGCACTGAAGACTTCGGGGTTCGACACCCTACTCATCATCAGGATTGTAGTTCTCGAGAACGGCGACCTCGTTTACTACTCGACAGGCGATGCGGGCGAAGCAGTTGATGCCCCGGTGGTGACGAGTGGACAGTATGTCGGTGGAGCCGCCCTAGCTGAGCGGATTCAATCGTTCAAAACTGGGATCACCAAAATCAACCGGGTGAAGGTGTCACTGGTTTCCCACGACACGACATTCCAAAACATCAGAACGCTGATCAACAACAATGGGACTGGTCCAGACTCCATTTTGTACCAAGGCTTTCAGGTTCTCAAAACGCAATGGAATCTTGACGCCTTCAACAACGATGACGAGAGCGTCTACGACGTCGCAAGCACAGTGAGCTTTGCGCAACTACTCGGCACGATTGGATACCAATACTCCATTGCACCGTACACGAATAGCGGGTTCTGGGCGACGGTGAGAAGTCAGGTAGAAGCTGCTTCACCTGGTCTTTTGATCGCGTCTACTTGCAGGTTTACGATGGTGGAGCGGGAAACAACCCAGGGACCTGGCAAACAGCTCTAGGAATGAAGGTCATTCCTCTCCTGTGGGTGGTCAATGATGCAAAGCCATCACAGGGAGTGACTCCCGATCAAGCCCAGACCCGATTCTCTAGTTGGAAGACGCAGTACGATATTGCGGGTGGTGGGTATTGGAACGATTATGATATTGAGAAGATGGGGTCCTCTTATGAAGAATATGCGGGTGTGCTCACGAAAGTTTTCACATAGGAGTCACAGTCAGCGGTGAACACATACAATATACTAGCGGAACTACTCAAGAAGATGTGTGCAAACTTCCGCTGTGTCTACACTGGCTGCAGCATCATTGGGCAGCCTCCCGGTGGTCCTGCTGCCTGGAAATGTAATGCTTGCACACAAAAAAAGTAGGAAAAAATTTGTCACGAATGGTTGTATGTCTACTCAATGGAAACCGATCAATATTCAGAAGAGACTTGCTTCATGCGAGCCTTGAAATTTGATATAACGTGATGTAAGCGAGACGAATCTTAAAACTAGTTTCGCCAGACCTGCTGTGTGCGGACAGGACTGATGTGAGCGCCGAGCTCAAGTTTTCGTTCGCTTCAAGCGAGCATCATCTTCAACCAGGGTTTGCCTCAATGCGAGATCTTCGTCAGTGGAATGTCACCCACTTCTAGCTTGTTGAGACCTGGAGCGGCCACTTCCCCGCATCGATAAGTCTGCGACTCTGTCTTGGAGAAATCCATGTTCTCTGTACCAAGACGATTCCCATTTCTTGTTCCGTCATGGCCGTTGGCGTACAAGTCATCCGTCGATCCCCTGAAACTACTCCCATCCTCCAGCCGCTCGAACGAACCATCAAGATCGCCCTCATCCTCAGCAGAAGTACAGAGATTGCCTCTGCGTCGATTGGATATCTTGCCAATTGTGACAAGCGTGGTCAGGTTCCTGGAGTTACCAGATCTGCTGGCTTCTCCGAGTCCGGTTTTCAGGGACTCAGACCGGCCCCGAGATCTGACGGCGCTGACAAGACCGCCGAAGAGGCGCCGGAAATGTGGAGCGCAGGGCGGGAGACACGCACCGATGATGGCGAGGCATGTTTCGATGGCGGAGGCCGCGTGGGGTATGATGACTGTCTGGCTAAGGTTGTTTCCGGATGAACCGGCGCCCGGGCGGTATATACAGAAGAGCACAAGCCGGGCTACTGATGCAAGCACGACGCTTGGTTGAATGCTTAGCTCAAGCTTATCCATGGTCGGGTTGTCACGTCAACTAACCTGCCACCCAGAAGGAAAACGCCCGAGATCGCGAGCTTCTTGTCTCGGCCCATTTGCAATTTCCATACCTCATTGATCGGAAGGGCGACGGTGATGACATCGAAGACGATGTTCGGCACAGTTATCCCAATGTAGAACTTGCTCGAGTCGATGCATGTGCCGGGAATGGTTTGGTCCCAAAATCGCGCGACTGGAGTACAAGAGAAAACTAGTATGAGTCTAGTCAGCATGTATTCCATTGATGCAAAACTCACGAGTTTCATCGGAGGTTCAGGAGTACTAACTGCTGACCACAATAACAGCGATGCCCCAGCCGATGAGGCCGGAAGCGATAGCCCAAACAAAGCATCGAAGAGTTTTTGAAGCCGAGAATATTCTGTAGAACATTGTCAAAACCGCAAGCTTAGACAATGGACAGGCAGTTCCATAGGCAACTTCAATCGCCATGATACACTACGAGAAAATGAGCGCTTTTCAATGCCCGGATAAAATGCTCTCACCTTCAGAAACGGAGTCACACCACCAGGAAAGTTCGTTGAAATCTTGGTGATCTCCGATCCCAAACCGTAATGCACGGCTAATTATACAAGTTAGCGGTCACTACAAGGTTGAGCCGAAGAGGGTTTAAACCTGCCGATGCCTTCACTGATGAGCATGATATGATTCGCAATCTTTCGAAAGTAGGATCAGTACAATCTTCTGCGTATGAAGACGGGAAATGGACACACCAATGCTACGAGCGCAACATATTCGTCAAATTCCCAAGGCGACTTCGCTATTCTTCGAGCTGAATACAGTCGCATTCCCACAAGTAAAGTCGCAAGAATGCTGAATATCGAGTGCGGAAAGATCAAGATACCAGCAATGTTCCTCTCAGAGAAGTAAGTGACCCCGTCCATGTTGGAACAAGTAGCTTTGAGAATAATAAAGACGTGCTAACTCTAGTATCCTATAAAATCTTGTAGTTAAGTCTGGTTATATATGAATTCGCTGACTTGTTAATATGGTTTGATGTGAAAATGTCTCGCGCATTTTTCTAGCCTATTCCTTGTAGGACTGTGGGTTCCAACACCAGGTATTATATTGAAATCACTCCTCATCATCCACACCAACTGTACATCTCTCAGAGAAGTACGTGACCCGTCTAAGTTAGAACAAGTAGCTTTGAGAATAATAAAGACGTGCTAACTCTAGCATCCTATAAAACCTTATAGTTGAGTCTGGTCATATCTGAATTCGCTGACTCGTTAATATGGTTCGATGTGAAAATGTCTCGCGCATTTTTCCAGCCTGTCCCTTGTAGGACTGTGGGTTCCAACACCAGGTATCATATTGAAATCACTCCTCATCATCCACACCAACTGTACACAAAGATGCCAGCCCGCCACAACAGCGGCCGGCAGCATTACGATCGGCGCTATCGGCTCTCCGCTAAAACTCCACCGGACTGGGGTGAACAGCCACTCATTTGCTGCGAAATAACAAGCTTTGATGGAAAACACAACTCTTATTGGGATTCGAGTCAAGCCGGCCCACCTTTTCGAGAAGCCGCCGTACGAGTACCCCTCTTCGGCACCCACTTAAGCCTATTTGGGCACTTAGAGGGGCGGCACCGCGCGGATCAACTGTTCCGCCGGGCTGCTTTTCTCCGCTAAAGTACTTCTCCTAAGGACTATATATTCAAACGCGTAGATAGTAGAAGGTATTAGTCTTTTATGCGCGTAGAGTATATATATTATACTCTTATATATATTATTGTAGTATTATTATTATTATAAGGTTAGGTAGAAAATACGTATAAAGCCTGAGATACGCCGTTAAGGGGGAGTATTTTAGCAGTAAAAGTCACGTGCGCTAGCCTGGGGCGCCTGCCCGAATAGGCTTAAGAGGGTGCCGAAGAGGGGTACTCCCGCCGTACAGGGGGCCTAGCCAGAAAATCGTCTGTGTAGCATTGGGAGTATTCCAAGACCCAAAGAGGAATGACTTATCCCACTTCCTAGGGTCACGACTCACTCATAACCGTTGGGCCATGGGATTGGACTGCATAAGATAGACTGGCTTCGCCCTCGTGCCGTGGATTTCACGCAACCCGCATCCTCCCCTTCCCGAGACCACGGAGCTGGGCCACACTTATCCCATCACGCCTCACGAGCTTCGGAAGTCCAAATATGGCTGTTTCAAACAACAATTCCAAGCCTTTGGGCATCCTATTCGTTCATGGCGGTTTTCATAAATCTTCCTGCTTTGATTTAGCCAAGTCTCGCCTGGAAGAAGCAGGCTTCTTCCCCGTCCTCGGGGTAGACTTACCCAGCGTTGGCAATGATCCGGGCGTGACTGTGGAAGACGACGCCCGTCAAATTCAGAAAGATCTGAATCCTTGGCTCGACGAGGGCAAGGAGTTTCTCGCCCTGGCCCACTCCTACGGCGGCACACCCCTGACCATAGCATCCAAAGGCTACTCAGTAGCCGACAGAGCCGCCCAGGCGGGTGGGAAGAAGGGAGGCATTCGCGCCGTGGTCTACGTCACCGCGAACATGCCCCCCAAGAAAGGTGCCAGTGCTCTCAGCGTGTTGCCCCCGGGGCTAGACATCGTCGACGTAGCCAATGGTCTGGTCACAGCGAACATGAAGGCAAAAGCAGCTTTCTACGGACCTGACATGCCCGACGAACAGGCCGAACATTGCATGGCGTCTTTGCTGCCCCAGTCGCAGAGGGCGTTATTCGATGGGGCGTCGATGGGAGTGGAAGAGCTCACCATTCCGGCATACTACATCCTGTGCGAGAAGGACCAGACCATTCCTCCGGCAACGCAAGAGCAGATCATTTCCACCATCCCGACGCTGAAAAGAGTCTTGCGAAACCCAGGTGGTCATTCTGCATTCATCACGGAAGTTAATAGGTTCGTCGATCAGATTAGGGAGATTTCAGCTGAGGTGAAGGATGAATGATTGCGAACATTTCTGAAAACTGGTTTCTGCGGCGAGAAATGGCTCGGCATCCACTCGATGAATGCTCGGAATACAGTAGGAATTCCCACCTGAAGCAACAACTTTCCCAAGCCAAGTCTGTATGTGTAACTCTGTACATGCTTGAAAACAAAAACAAGGCTCTAGGGACTGGGGGTTAGGGGGCCCCGGTAAGCCCGATGAAAAAAGGCGCGAATATCGATTCAAAGGATGTCAACTTCATTGCCAGGCCAGAACTCAAAACGACCGTAGAGAAGAGACGCAAAACACTATGCTCCGCGATTCGCGTCTGTGTGATTGGACATCCACCCACGACTAATGACCAATGTGGAAGGATCATTGCCACGTCTAGTCATTTTCCCACCGGTCGACTTCATGGCCGCAAATAGTTCGCTTGAATTAACGACAGTTTGAGCGGCTAACCTTCGGAACAAAGTCTCTGAGTTTTGCAATATATTCATTAGATGCCTCTGCGTATATCTTCTGCCCCTGAATCGGATAATCTCTAGCCTTGCTGTCGGCACTGTGGCGGCTAGGTCTTCCATGGACTTCACCGTTACCAAGGCACTATTGGTTGGTGACAGGACCAGCATCAGGGCACGTATTTCCCCCAGGAAAGGGCGAGCCTAATCAATGACATGCTTGAGGCTATGACTTGCACCCGAAGGCTAGAAACTCTTGGGCAGAAGCCGGCAAGTGGGTTGGCGAGGAGCAGACGATGACAGAGATGATACGTTCTGGGTACCTCGCGACAAAGACCTCGGCCAGCATTCTACTCATCAACTCGTCAATGAAATGGACTTTTTGATTTTGAGCTGGTCCAAGGTATCTTTGATCTCATCCAGGATGGTTTCGAGCGAATAGTCGGAACCAAGATCCTTGTCTACACCCCGAAGTTCTCGGCGGAGAATGCTATAGTGTCGTGAAAGAGCCGGCACCCAGTGATAAAACGTTCCGCGGTGCGAGCGAAGCCATGTTGCAGCTGAATGGTCTCTGCCGGCCGCCAAGGGTCGGCAAAGCTACCTAGCATGTATGCCGTTGTCTGCCTATTCGGATGACATATAACTGACGCTTAGAAGTTTGCATTTTGTGTACTTCTTCCGACTTCTGAGGGCGGTTGTTTCGTCGAAACTAAAATCACTCAAGCCACAGGCTGCCACAGTTTTCCAGCAGCGGTAGCAACTTCTCTGACTATATCCTAACGCATATTTGGCCCCAAGTTGGTCGGTACTATAGTTGCTCTGAAGCAGCGCCATGACTATGTGGGGTAGTGTGCAGTGCCCCTTCTGATATAATCCAGAGGAGATGCGGGTTCGTTATCCCACATGGAGTCCAGGATAACCCCCCTATGGGAGATTTACTTGCGGGATGTTTTAGGGCAAAGTTTCTTTGAACAGCAGATATGACAGCACCAGTCTAATCAACCTCGGCACGACCCGGGCTGTCCCTCAATGTCTTCCGAGTGCAAGAAATTAACACCCCAAACTCTCTGATTTCATTTCAGAATCGCTCTTTTAACTCAGTGGAAGGCTCTGGGCTTTCCAAGACTTGGGTATCCCAATTTTCCACAACGAAAGGCTTTGGAACGCGAGATCATCTGATGAGTGGAGTGAACTGTGCTGGAACAGTAACAGGAACCAACAGAAAGGTCGGCGTTACACAATTAAAGACGTGCTGGTGGACATCTTACAGGAAGGCAGGTATCATGCGAGCACAGTGCCATACCATGTATCACCACTTACGGCTCTGGTAGTGGTACATGCGGTGGTTGTTCACATGTGGCAGCGGCTGCAGGTTTGCCAAGCACTCGCCTCAAACACCTCAGCATTTTCTTCTGATTTGAAGCACGACCCCTAAAGCTAGTCACTACTCACTGGCGCAATGCATCCCTTGCCCGCTGCGACGCATTTCTCTAGAGTGTGAAAAGCGGGCTTCGATGTCCTGATGAGAACAAAGACGAAAGGGACAAAGATTGCTCACTTGTTTTGAACTGTCAGGCTATCCTGGGAATAGCATACACAAGAAATGCCAGCCCTTCAACACGTCTAAGCCTGATGAATGTAGAGAACGCCGGTTTGGACTCGGCGATATCGTCGTTCGTTACCGCGAAGATGGACCGAAGCCCTCAGCTACTGGACATTGTCACCAAGGCCTTTGAGGGTTTGAGGAATCCAGTCAAAATTGGCTACCTCCTAGTACGTTGGACGGCAGCTTTTCGCTGGAGCGTTGAGCATGCACTGTCAGGCTGGACCAGCGGGAAGTTGACCCTATAAAACCGAATAATGTCGAAATTGTCCACTGACAATGTCGTAAAGCCTTGCTCCTGTCTAAATGGGCGCATTCTGTCAAGACTAGTGACTTGGCTGGTATACAGCCAACTGCAGCCGAGAGCGAGCTGTTTGCGGTTATCAGGGAGGTTTCAGAAGAGACTGGATGCGAATTGGGTGATGGTTCATCACTGGCGGATGCCGCAGCAAAGACCTGGGGGTGGTTCATGCGAGAGGTAGGCCATTCTTCTCCTGCTAGCCGTTACTACTGACTGAACATTGCTGTGAACGTCTGGATATGGAGCTTCACTCCTCGCAAGGCGAGACTCTAGGCCGACTGGCTGATGCCTATGCCAGAATAAACGAGGCTGTCCAGAGGACATAACGTCAGCGGGTCTTCATATTCGCGAGAGTTGGGCGGTAGAATCTGCGTGACTCCGGACAACCAGGCAGTCATGGGATAGCTTTCTTATTGCTCAAGAAGATGCCGCTTGGAACTTCCTGTGATGTCCAAGGCGCAATGTGAGAAGGCGATTTAGATGACTTGTCTGAATCGCAGGCGAATTTGAGGAGAACCTTCTCACCTTGGACACGCAGCACGAGAAGAGTTTTGAGCTCTCAGTGACCAATCAATGGCAAACGATTCACTGAATGATTTCTGTTTTCTTGAAAAAATGAGTTGTTCATTACGAATGCCTTAGTCTCTGAAACCCACCACTGTTGAGGTCTGTCACCAGGGATCGACGATCCCACGTTGCATATTATGCACCGCGTTATATGTCTTACGTACCCCGCAAAACGAGCTTGCCGGACTCCAACCACTCACTCGTCGTCTTGTGAATTTCTCACCTATTCACCTTCAAAACGCGAGATTCCGATCAAAATGCAAGAAAGTTTGCAATCCTCGTTGTTGGATCTCGAGGCCGCAGCCCGTGGCGAAGTCCGCGTTTCCGCCCTACGCGGCGGTGAATTTACGCTTCCCAGCAACCTCTTCGTAGCAGGCGTCTCCGCCACCGAGAGAATGCTGGTACCATCACTTTCATTTTTGATCGTCCAGAGAGGTGCCGAACAGAAGTCGAGACGTATTCTGTTTGACCTGGGACTTCGTCGCGATACGGAGACATACGCGCCTCCTATACAACAGCATCTGAACGACAGGCAACCGATGCGGTTACTGCCAGATGTTCGACAGAGTCTGCTCGATGGTAGCATGAGCCTGGATAAGATCGACAACGTTGTGCTCAGTCACGTCCACTGGGATCACATTGGCACACCGGCGGACTTTCCCGCCGCTCAGTTCTTTGTGGGAGCAGGGTCGTTGGATATCCTCAGAAACGGACTGAATGGTCACATGTCGCATTCCAACTTCCAGGCCGATTTGTTCGAAGGTCTCCACGTGCAAGAATTCCCTCGTATCTCGGAAGCGGAACGTGGCTCCAACCGTGGTTGGCGAGATGTAGGGGGCATGAAGATCCTCGACTTCACGGACGGCGATAGCGGTTCAATCTTTGTTGTCGACTCTCCTGGTCACCTCACTGGACATGTCAATCTGCTCGTCAGAACAGGCCGGCGAAGATGGGCATTGCTGATCGGAGACGCCTGCCACGATGGGCGTTTGCTTTCCGGGGAGATGCCAATCGCCGAATGGACGGACGACGAAGGTCGGCTGTGTTGCATCCACGTGGATAAGAAGAAGGCTACCGAGACTTTGAAGAAAATACGGGAATGGATGTCCGCTTTCAAGGCGTCTGGTATGATTCTGCAAGTAATTTTCGCGCACGATTTGGAGTGGGCAAATGCACACGAAGACGCTTTCTTCCCAGGAATCATTCAGTAGCCGGTGGTTTACTCACGAAAACGATAGTCAAAACTGAAGTCAGCTATGATGTTTTGGAATCATGTTGAATTTTATGAATTCTGTTTCAGAGCTGTCAATATGGCTTGATTTGCATGTGCTACGAAGCTCATCAGATGACCGACCTACCCCGCGAACCATCTCACACTAACGAGGTCGGTTTGCCCAGCTTATCAGTCGCCGTGCCGACGTCATCACAGTCAGGGATCATTCGTCCTTGATTTTGGCAACTTCACGGCTTCACGAATACGCTTTCAAATTTCTTACGCGAACGGGTTTTCATTCTCCAATGTCAACATGATGGATCAGTATCTCAAGCTAGGCTTTATCGGCCTCGGGGCCATGGGAGCTCCGATGGCTTCGAACATAGTCTCTAAATCTGCTAAAGATTCGAAAATTTTCATTTACGACGTGTCCGAAGAGGCGATGAGCGACTTTGCCGAGGTCAACCGAGAGTCGGTATCGATATGCAACTCCCCAAAGGAAGTCTCTCGAGAGGCCGTAAGATTGCATCGTCCGCTTTGTAAGATACCAAATTGCTGACAGCGTTCGCAGCAAATCATATTTACCATGTTACCGGAGGGCCCTCACGTCAGATCTGTGTACATGGACTCAGTTACCGGTATCCTGAATCCGGAGCTATCTGCTCGTCTCCTCATCGACTGCTCGACCATCGACACCGAAACGTCTTTGGCTGTCTCCGCCGCCGTCAAGTCGGATTTCCCCAAAGCCTCATTCTACGACGCCCCAGTTTCGGGAGGTACTATCGGCGCTGAGGCAGCTTCTCTGACTATGATGGTCGGTTGCTCAGAGCAAGACGACAACTGGAACCTCATCAATGGCTTGCTGGGCCTCATGGGAAAGAACATCATTGCCTGTGGCGGTCCTGGCATGGGACTCACGGCCAAGTTGTGCAACAACTATTGCTCTGGCCTCATTTCGATCGCGACGGCCGAGGCCATGAGCATCGGAATGCGCTCGGGCATGGATCCGCGACTACTTGCGCGCGTATTTTCCAAAAGCACCGCACAGAGTGCGATTTGCGACAAGTTCAACCCTGTGCCTGGTATTTGCCCAGACGCACCGTCAAGTCATGGATACAAGGGAGGCTTCAGAGTCCAGCTGATGGCTAAGGACTTCGGCTTGGCCGTTGCAACAGCGGAGAAGGTCGGTGCGAGATTATTGCTGGGAGAGGTTGGCCTCGAGGCATACAAACAAGCCAGCCAGACGCCAGAGTACAAAGACCTAGACTCCAGAGTTTTGTTCCGGTACATCGGTGGCAGAGAAGACTGGGAGAGGACCGAATAAAATACAACGCAGTCATGATTTTCGATCTTACTTTAGAAGTTGATTTCAAACGCTACGACTGTGGGACTTCCTTCTTTAATTATGCAAGATTCACGCGCCACACGCCCAGATCCAATTATGGACGCAGCTTGGACAATCTGTTGAGGTTACGCGAGCTTACCGAGCAGATGGAATTGTTGCTCTCATCCAGCGCTGCCGCAAGTGCAAGTCACTTGGCAAGTAATATAAGCCAATCGGCCAAGTTGACGCTATCGCTACCACCCAAGTAAGCAATTTATCACCCCTCGATTGAATTGTTAGACTTGATATCTTATTTATAAATAGATCCGACTAATAGGAGGCTATAGATCGGTCGGCGCCCTATTTTATCTAGTATATATAGTTACTAAAATATAATACTATTGCTAATATCACGATATCTCTATATCTAATTAATACTCTACGAACTGCCCTCAAAATACTAGACTTCGAGCAGTCCCTTTGAAACTTTCTAAGGGGGTAGAAGTCATTATAGCGGTTCGAATAATATAAAGAACATTGCAATCGGCCTTCTTTTGCAAAAGATATTTATTATCCCATATCTTCCTTATTATTTGCACCTATATACTTATACTTCTCATAATATTAACTGCTGCTACTGCCTCCTCATCTGCCACTAACGCATATACGGTTTTAGGCGCCCCTCGCGCCCGAATCTTAACCTAAGTTGCAGCTGCCCTTACTACTAGCATCCCTCCGAATCCTATAATCAATAACCTACCTTATATCGTCATAGGTAACTAGAGGTATATAGTTAAAGAGTAGTTATTGCAGAGGCGAGGCAGAGGTCGATCGAGCTAGATTTAGTACTATAGCTACTTCCTCGTTGAGGTTATATAGGGCTAGGCTAGCGCCTCCTTCTGGAGTTGCTAGCGATGCGATGCAAAAGGAGCCCTATAGCTATTTAGCGCTCTCGCTACTACTACTAAGTAAGAGTAATTACTTCGGTATATTACTTCAAGCTTTTGGACCATATAAATCATACTCTAACGAGGCTGAAGTAGCTATAATATCTATAGGATCTCTCTTCTATTAGATAAGGGCTCTAATAGCACTATTCTTAGCCCCTCGCCTCTCATATTAACGCTATCTCTATATAAGAGACTTCGCCTTGCTAATACTAATATCCCGAAGGCTAAGATCATAACCCTTAAAGATCTCTATATTACTTCTATTATCTCTGCTAATCTACTATTTACCTACTTCGAGAACGTCTTCCTCTAGTAGATCTTTTAGTACTATAATATAGAGGTTGCTAGCGAGGTCTTATAGGGCTAGAGCTCTATCTAGGACTAGCTCCGAGACTTCTTCTAATATAGCGAGGCTCTTATAATAGCCGAACTCTATTTAGCAATATTAAAGATATATCTATTATTTAATCTATAGTCCTCACCTAATATTTACACCTTTATAGTAGTTACTAGTTACTTTATCGATAATAAGGGTACCCTATAGTTATATCTTCTAGCCTTCCCTTAGTATTATAGAAACTATAGCAGCAAAAGCCTCGCGGAAACCCTTATTAGCATCATCAACTAATACTAGATTCGGGACCGCATTGGAGTAATAGTTGCTAATAATACT
The DNA here is from genome assembly GCA_026260285.1 of Colletotrichum sansevieriae. Classification (NCBI taxonomy): domain Eukaryota; kingdom Fungi; phylum Ascomycota; class Sordariomycetes; order Glomerellales; family Glomerellaceae; genus Colletotrichum; species Colletotrichum sansevieriae. The sequence continues at coordinate 22,721 of JAOQIF010000621.1, read as the reverse complement.
ATAAATAATAATACTTACCTCTAGACTTTCTACTAGCAGATCGACCCGGAGATAATAGAGACGGACATCCAGGCCCGGCGTATGCAGTGCTATAGCTATATCCTTAATCTTATAGCCCGGGCCTTCTTATTTAGCGAGGACTAGGGGACTCTCGAGGCTAAATCAGACTACTACTAGCTTATAGAGCAGCATAATAAGGATCTAAAGGTATAGCAGCGTCTCGGGCCGTTAGCTAGCTCTAGAATATTATTAAGTTTATGCAGGCTTCTCTGCAACGGATAGAATAGTACTAGAAGGTAGTAGTAGAGATTAATAATAGCTCCAACTTCTAGATCTTCTTAGAGTTGCGCTAGGAGGCCTAGCTTATACTAAATAATAACACCCGCTAGAATAGCATATATCTAATAATCGAGAGGGCTATAAAGAAGAAGGCAGAGATTCAAGCCTTCCTATTAGTTAATAACGATAATAATAATATCAAGCAGTATATACTAGAGTTAGACCTACTCTCTGCTAATAATTAGAAGGTCCTCGCTAAGATCTCAATAATCCTTAAGCCCTTCTATCGCTAGACGAAGCAGTATAAGGGCTAGGGTGTTAATAACAGGCACGGCCGACTCTAAGAGGTTATAATAGGTATCGAATACCTTCTCTCGCATCTCATTAACTAGAAGATATACTATAACGCTAGTATTAACCCCGGGGTTAATAATAATAACGAGGGTGCCTCCTAGCTATTGCAGCTATCTCAAAAGCATGCTAGCCGGGCCCGGCGCTATTAGCATAATATCTAAGCCCTACCTACCTATATATAGAAGGACTAGGCATCGCTAGCCTTACGATCAGCCTTGCGATTCGAGACTCTTAATAAGGAGTAGTAGACCTTCCTCCGCAGCAGTATTAAGCAGGCGTAGTAGAAGCTCTTTAACTACTATAAGCTTCTCGGAGAGTCGCTACTATTCTCTAGTGCGATTATTCTATACCTATTATATAGTATCTCATACCTAAGAGATATATAGAGTGAGGATCACTAGAAGGGATAGATCGAGAAGGCTCTAAGTACCCTTATAGAGTACTTTAACTAGTAGTATTATTAGCCTAGTGAGATCTTACTATTAAGCTAGCAGGCTAGCATACTTCCTATTAATCCTAGCGCTAGAGACGCAGAGGATATCTACTACTAGTAATAGGTTAATAGCTAGCACTATTAGACGCCGCCCCGGATAGATAAGCTCGATCTCTACCTCTATTAGCCTCTAGAGACTACTTCTAACCCGGTATAATAATAGATAGACTATATAGAGACCTTCCTAGAGCTCTCCCGGCTTGCTATTAATATCTTCGCTATGCTAGCGATAGCAGCTAACTATAAGAGGGCTTTTAGTACTACTAAGTTAAGCCTCTCGTTGCAGAGGCTCTTAATAATGCTAGATACTATAGAGACCCTCTAACTAAGCAAGAACTAGCTAAAGAGGCGGGTAATAATACCTCAGAATCACTTCGGGCTACTAGAGGCATTATGACTTTATTTACTTATTACCCGATTAGGAAGTAGGGATAACGTCGTTTACTATAGTATTTAACTTGCTATACTTGCGAGTTAGCTAATAATCAAAGCCTAGAAAAAAGATCACCAAGTTGACAAGTATAGGGGGCAAAATTGACTTAATTGCACTTGCGGCAGCGCTGCTCTCATCTCAAACTCACGTCGACTGAATCGGGTGTCCCCTCTATCATTCGCGGGCTCGGATACCAATATCCGATCCGGGAACCGCTTTCGCATGGCAATTTTCCGATGTGTGTCTATCACGATTGGTAATCCAGCCGTAAAGGCTCCGTCATGACGCGGGGCCGGAAACAGGGCGGGGGGTTACCATGTCCAAGTGGGGGACTGGAATTATCGAAGCCCAAGAGCTGCTGGGGTAAAATTGGGTAAAATTTCCACCATACCCTAAGACTAGGCGTCTCATCTATCCATTGCTAACGATGTTGCTTGCAATCCATTGAAGTGCTGTTGTGGAAGCAGTATCCTTGAGTAGCTCTTGTTCAGGAACTGATGATATCGCGAGATTTATCATTTTGATCAAAAATCAATTCTGAAAGTTGACAACACCTACTTATTCTACTATTTGCTCAACATCTCCGGTCTCATCCGCCATGTCAGCAACCAGCCCGATATCCGAACAAGCCAAGGCCGCAACGCACAAAACGCTCTATGAACAAGGTCTCAAAATTCGATACGAAGTCGCCGGTCCTTCGTACTTTGGATGCGCCAGTAGCCGGAGGTTCCTCCGACTTTGCACGCCCGATGCAAGAGCTGGTGACAGAAGCTTGTTGGGGATCTGTGTGGTCTCGTCCTGGCCTCGAAAGGAAACAGGGCTCCCTCCTAAACATCGCCATGCTGTGCGCGTTGAACAGAAGCCCGGAGCTTGCGGCGCACGTTCGGGGTGCTCTCAATAACGGTGCCAGCGAAGTCGAGGTCCGAGAAACGTTGTCTCAAGCGGCCATTTACCGTGGAATGCCTGCCGGCATCGAGGGATTCAAGGTTGCCGAGAAGGTCATCATTACATTCAAAGAGGAGAAGGAGGCAAAGTCTGGACCCTAATGGATTCTGCGTCTGTGTATCCACTCGACATCGTTAGGATTATTCTTGCTTGAGCTAGGCGACAACTGCCTATCTTCAAGAATGCAGGCTCCGTGATCTAAAAGATCATTTTCAAGGCTAGCAAACCTGATTCTTGCTGATCAAAGAATAGTTGTGATTATACCAGGGGACTTTAGAAGATGAAAGCTGTCGTCCTCGACGTTAAGGACGACGGCTTGGGATGCGGAACCAACATTAGGGTTGCTCCTCGCCAGCTCAATGAGCTCTTCACCTAAACACGAATTCAGCAAAAAATCGGATTAATGACTTGAGTCGATGACTTGAATATAAAGTTCGATGCATGACTTCAAATCAGCGAGTTTACTTCAGTCCCCCCAGATGCAGCCGACCCGAAGGCTGCAACTCGAGGAAATTTCATTGGCCCCTCCACCAGCGTCTCCGCAAGTGCAATCAAGTCAATTTTGACCCCCCAACTTATTGAATTGGCTATTTCTTTTAGTGTTTTTGATTACTTAGACTACTTGCAATTAAAATAAATCAATTGCTATATAAAAATACGTTATAGCTATATATAAAAATTCATAATAATCCTATTAACCCGAAATTATTACTAAGTAGTATAATCCCCCTCTTTAGCTAGTTCTTTGCTAGTTAGAGACTCTCTATAGTACTAGGGCTTATTACGAGCCTCTGCGAAGTAAGGCTTAACTTAGCCTAGCTAAAAGCCCTCTTATAGTTAGTAGATATTGCTAGTATAGCGAAGATATTAATAATAAGCTAGTAGAGCGCTAGGAATATCTCTAACTGCTATAGCTACTATATAACAGGGTTTTCAATAGCCTCCGGGAGCCTCCGGAGGAAGATATCCAGCTTATTAACCCGGGGTAGCGTTTAGTAGCACTAGCTATTAACCTATTGCTAGAAATAAACGTTATTATTACTCCGAGCCCTGGGATTAATAGGATAGCGCGCTAGTATCGCTTCTAGCCCGGCTAGTATATCCTCTAGCTATTCTTTGTAATACTACTTATTAAAGTAGTCTATAAGGCTACTTAGAGTATTATTAACTTACTCTTTCTAGTAATCATCTTACTAGGTATTATATAAGTATAATATACTAAATAATAGATATAGAATAATTACTATAGAAAAGAGTAGTATATCTCCTATTAACTTATAATACTCCTATAACTTCTACTAAGCTTATTCAACGCTACTATAGAGGGAAACCTGCTATCTCTTATTAAGTGAATCGAATCGCAAGGCTAATCACGAGGCTAGCGATACCTAGTCTTCACGAATATAAGTAGGGAGGGCTTATATGCGAAATTAGTAGCCATAACCCTAGCCTAAATATAACTATAACTGCTATAAGTAATCCTCGAGATCGTTATTAGCAAATAGAGAGATCGTAGCTTTATAATACGTCTTCTAGTTTAGTAGATAAGAAAGAAGATATTCTATACCTATTATAACCTCCTAAAGTTAACTATAACTATTACTAATACCCTATCCCTTATATCTCTTTATCTAATAGTAGAAGGGCTCTAAAATCATACCTATCTTAGCTAGTACTTTCTAGTTATTTAGGGAGAGAAGGTCTACTTCTAGGATATATTATTTAATATCTATATCGTTATTACTCGAAAGTATAAAGCTCTAGATCTCTATCTTTTTCTCTATAGCTCTCTAGATTATAAGATATATACTATTCTATTAAGTATCGTTATTTAGGATAAGAAGGGCCTTTTAGTATAACTCTGAGAAGATCTAGAAGTCCTCGGAGTCTCTATTAATCTCTGCTAAAGCCTTCTAGTACTATTCGTAGCGTTATAGTAATAACTAGATAAACTTAATAATATTACGGAGCTAGCTAACGGGGCTAATCTTTTGCTAAAGCTCAAGATCCTCCTTATACCAGTCTATTAACTAGTAGCAATCCGACTTAGCCTTAAGAGTCCCCTTATTAGCGCTAAAGAGGAATACCCGGGCTGCAAGATTGAGGATATAGCTATAGCACTATATACGCTAGGCCTTTATATCTATCTCTATTATCTCCGGGTTAAGGTTCTAGTAGAAAGCCTGGAGATAGCTATTATTAGTCGTAGCGTTATTAGAGATCGCTGCCCCGATCTAATCCTAAATCTAGTACTAGTCGATAATATTAATAAGGGTCTCTGAGAGGGCAACGCTACTATAATTACTATAATATTAATAGAAGGTTAGAAGGCAGGATTATAAGGCTCCTCGATTATTAATAAAATAATAAGTAATAGCTATAAATATATAAATATTCGGAGATAACTATAGATTGAATAATAAATAGATTTTCGAGGCTACTAAGTGAAGTTCTACTATTAATAGCCCCTCTCTATGCTAGTAGATATTATCTAGATAATTACGAATAGATATATAACCCTATAGCACCTCGTTAGCGATCTCTATACTATAGTATTATAATACTTACTAGAGGTAGGCGTTCTCCAAGTAAGAGAAAGGGAAATTAGTAGAGATAATAGCAGCTATATAGAGATCGCATAGAGTTATTACTTTAGCCTTCGGGATATTCGAATTGCTAAGCTAGAGCCTCTTTAGCAATAGAGGGGTTAATATATATACTAATAACGGAGGAGTAGTATTATTAGACTCCTCATCTAAGTAAGGGGAGATCCTATAGATATTATAAGCGCTTTAGCGTCGTTAGAGTATAAGTAGTATAGAGAGAAAGCTAGGGTAACTATACCGAAGTAAGTACTCTATAGGGGTAGATATAGTAGTAGCGCCGAAGACTCTCGGGGTGCCCTTCGAGTTATATCGATTATAACTCTAGAAAGACCCCCCGGCGTAGCCCTAAATAACCTCAATAAGGAAGGCGCTATAATCTCGAACCTAGCTAGATTAACCCCGCCCTCGCTTTTATAATAGCTGCGTTTTAAGTATATACCTCTTATTACTTATAATAATCTATATAAGGTTATTAATCGTAAGATTCGGAGGGATAGTAGTAGCGAGAGCGTTTATAACCTATAAAGAGATTCAGAGGCGTGGGGCGCCTAAGATAGCATAAGCGTTAGTAGTTAATAACGAGGTAGTAGTAGTAGCAGATATTTTTAGTTTAAGGATAATAAAAGTAATAATATATATAAATAAAAAGTATAAGATAAGATATTAAATATCTTTTATAAATAGTATCTAATCTTAATAATACTTATACTAATCGATTTATTGCAATTACTTCTATACCTCTAGAGATTTTAAGAGAGATTAGCTGCTAATTAGTATTATAAGGGCGTTCTAAAAAGCCTTATTAGAATATATAGTGATCGAGGGGTTGGCAATAGTAGCATGTTTCAGTAGCTAGGCATATCTAAATAAATAGGGCCCCAACCGATCTATAGCCTCCTATTAGCTAGATTATAAGATATTAAGTTAGTTAAGTTAATCGGAGGGGGTCGAATTAACTACTTAAGGGATGGAGATAGCTTCACTTTGACTGATTAGGTTGAATAGTTTGTCAATCCGATTGCACTTGCGGAGACGCTGCCCTCCACATCAGCTTCTTGAGCAAATATGGGAAATCTGGGGTAAGCGGGCTTCATGGCTCTGAGTCCACCGCATTACAAGAAAATTTTGTTCATATGCGAGTACTTTATCCTTACCTGTGGCAAGGAACTGAAGGGTCAATGAGAATGCTGTGAATTCTCCATTTCTGGTCTGGTGTTTCTGGGTTGATCTGACGCTGAAGCTCGAAGAACTCATCCCAGCTCACTGGGCTAGTCGCTCGGGCTTGAATAAGACAGCTCTGAATCTTGTTTACGACCTTTTCCCAAGGGCGGAGAATTTCTGTGGCTTGATCCAGACTGTGAGCATAAGCCAAAGCATTGACAAGCAGTATGAGCGGCGAAGACTCAGGAAGGATTTCATCCGCTGAGCTGTCGAAGAATTCGGGATGCATAATGCAGGCTGCAGTCTCAGTAAATATCTTCGACGTCGCCCTGCTTTGATCGAACGCAAGCGAAAGCCAGTCCTCGAGATGATCTTCGATACGGAAAGGTGAGAGATAGCCAGAACAGCTTCTTGGGAATGGTCCGACCCCAGATCCGAGTCACGACACCGAAGAACGCCTGGCCGCCGCCACGAGCAGCCCAGAAGAGATGACGATTCTCTTCCCGGCTCGCGATTAGGATGCGGCTATCGGGCACCACGATCTCCAATCTCACAGCCCACTCCGTGATCGTGGCGCACCATCCGCGCATGAACATTCCTTGGCCCCCGGCGAGAGAGAAGCCGCCGAGCGCCACGTCCGGTGCGTGGCCGAAGGGGAAGAACCGAACCACGGCATCTGTGGCCTTCCATGCTTCGTAGACACCCACTGCGGGGCCGAAGCTGACCTCCTGGGTCTCGGGGTCGTACTTGACTTGGTGATTCAGGTTGTTGGTGTCGATGAGAATGCCGCCGTTGATCAATGCCGGTTTTGAAGGGAGATGGCCGCCGGGTCGAACGCCTACCGTGACGTGGAGATTCCGCGCTCTGTTCAGAGCATTGACGACGTCCTCGCATGGAGCTCAAGAATGATTCTCTCAGGGATACCTGCCAGTATCCTTTCAGTGAAATTACCGGTTGCGGTCCTTCTCGTACCCCGACGTTCCCAGTTAGAGTACCGTGCTTGAGATTTAAGGGCCTGCTATTTAGAAGACTCGAATTAATAATAATAAGTAGAAGTATATAAAAGGCGCAAGGTTACTTAGTTAACATCGCTACAGATTAAATTTAGAATTTGCATATAGAATAATAACAGCGAGCAAATAGGTTTCAAACATAACAACTATCCTACTGGGTAAATACGAGCCAATGCACCCCACGCGGGAGCTTTACCAGTTCAGCCCCCCAAGGAAATTGATATGATCTCTACGCAGTCCGCAGTAAAGCTAACATATGATTTACTACTTCCCCATCTACTTGCTTCCTGTGCTTTACGAGGTTTTCCGTGTATTGCATTCTGGATGCGTGAGATTCATGTGAGGTCTGAAGTCCTCGCGCTGCGACCAGCATCGTCGGCTCATGTGGGACAGGCGAATGATAACCATGTGTCGCTGAGTGGCCTATGGTGCCAATTGTCTCATGGCGCTGTTGTTGAACATGCTCTTAGTATGAGGATTAAACTTCTATTGTATTGTGTGCCTGATAAAGGACACCATAGTTCTCTCTTGATTGTCTAACTGCAACGCGCAAACCTGAGCTCTGAACTGGATGTACACCCCACGTTCCACACACAATCAGCCTTTGACTTCAACGCGTCTGTTTCAGCGATGGCAATTGCCGTTGAGGTAGATGATCATACCCACGTAGCTTCGCCTCGATAGTACACCCGCCCATTTATGCGCAAGGCTTATCGCGTGTGAAATCTGGCAATTGGGCCAAAGGAGATGTCCGCGCGGCAGTGAGGGCACCTGTCACCGCCCGCAGAAAGTCGATCATGGCATGAATCACACATGGTATGACCTGCGACACCGAATCAGTATTGAAAGGGATTCGAGCGAAAGACAATGCCCATTTACTACTCACCGCATTTGAAGATCAAGATGCGACCATCGTCTTCGCAGATCGTGCACTCGCCTCGTTCGGGCGGATAGCACAAGACTACGCTCTGGTCTCGATTGCAGCAGCGTCCGGACATGCGCATATGCTTGTCGCAAGTCATCTATCGATCCATGCATGTGTCAGCGTGAAAGATCCAGGCGTATGTACTAAGATGGGTTGACTGACGTGGTGGCACTCTGTGAAGTAGTACTTCTTCGAAGCTCCATTCCCGCAAGAACAGTTCAGGCTATCGTCTCTGGGTTGAGGGTTTGGCTGCTCAAGGTAGACTGTGAGCCAGGAACGCAGCCACTCATGCAACCTCACGCCTTCTTCGATCCGAACAGTCTGCATGGTCTGCTCCAATGTCGAGAGCGATTGTGTGATGCCCATGATGGCGGAAAAGTGGACATCCTCGGCGCTCTGCTCGTCAGCCGGGCGGGGTGGGTTTGCAGGTGCGGGGCCTTGTTGAGCCGGTACATGGGCAATACTGCCGGCCAATGCGGGCCGATCATCGGTCCCGATTCGGTCATGGCGGACCGGAAGATCATCGGGGGGAGGGCCCGCTGACCTGGCGTGGGCCCGCGAAGTCGGACCACGAGGCGGAGATGGCGTTGGGATGGGACTGATGCTGGGAATCCTACGACTTGGGAGTGGTCCATGCGGTCGAGCGTGCTGTTCGCCGTATGCATTGGTAGCGTTTCGCCAGCCGAGTAGCTCAATCTCGTCATCCCCATCATCCATGTCTGCTTGGGCTTGTGGCGCCCAGGGCATGAGGTCCGCGTACGAGGTAGAATACATGAACGCGTATGGTGATTCAAGCCGGCGACTGGAGCCAAGAAGGGACTCGCTCAGGCTGGGAGTAACACGCTGCCTCTTCGGCCGACGTGACTGCTCTTGATTGTTATGGTTTTCATCATCCTCGTCTTCAGGGAAGGCACGTCTGCGACGATCCCCGCCGTGTTGGTGATCCTGTGGCATCGCCGGCTGCAGGCTGGGTGCGGGGTTCCTGTGGCGTCGATTAGGCTCCTCGTTGACAAGCTGATGAAGTCTAGACAACGATGGTGGCCGAAGAACAGAGAGTCTGGGACAGTCATTGCGGTTCACTTGGGGAGTGGCAGTCTGAGCAGCAAAGGACGTCGACGCGGCAGCCGCGATCCTGGCTTGTCGCTGTCTCCTAAATGCGTTCAATCTATCCATCGTTGACGCGGGCTGGCGATGGTGATGTTTGGGAAGTCTTTCTTGGGGGAAGCTTCCGCGAATTCGGAGAAGAAGACGGGAAAGGCCAAGTTGTGAAAGGACTTGCTCCGGGACGCCTTGAAGGTAATGTGAAAAGTGGCGAGAAGGTGATGGTGGGCAAGCGGGAATGAGAGGTGGTGGAAAGGAAGAGAGAGGGGGAGAGAGAGAGTGCAATGGCGATTGTCGCTGCGCGTTGTCCTCCGGTGAGATACGGAAGGTCCGGCCGGCCCTCCCAAAGCGAGTCTTTGGGATGGCAAGATCTCCGGTGTGTGATCACTTCCTCCCTCGATCTTGAAAAGACTGGAAAGTGTGGCCATGAGCTGATAAGGTCTCGAGAAAGTGAAGGTTTGTGGGTTGTTTGAAGAGTGTCGGTTTGTGTTCGGGCCTTTGCCAGCTGGTGAGCCCCGGCGGCGTATACGGTTTGGCACCCTTGCTTTGGCTATGGTTGACTCGCTCAGCTGCAGCGAATGTGCGTCTTTCGTGAGACTTGCTAGCTGTATGTTTTGAACAAACATCACGCGTGGCCGACATGAGAGCTCATTTGATGGGTTTTGTTTGATGATCTACCTACGCCCTACTCCTCTTTTCAGAACAGTTCCGATTACCCAGTGGTTTTGCATCTGCTTAAACCTCTTGGTGCTTTGTCGTATTTGCAAGGCTTACTACCGCAACACCACTGCATACCATGCTACTTTCTCCGTAAACCAAAAAAGGTCGAGAACATCCGTTCTTTCTGGCCAGGAGTAAACTCATTGGTGCTGTTCAAGTCAGTTGATATGCCATAAGTCGCGACAGAAATCCTCCAATTCCAAAGGGCAAAACATACCAAGCATCATCGGTGTAGCCCATGTAGTTGTGAATAGGGTCCAAGCCTGGCTGATCCGGGCAAGAGTCCGAGCCGGCAGGACATCCGTAGAGCTCGGTCTTCTGAGCAGGAGTGTCCGACACATAGTCGCCTGGCTCAGAGCAGCCGCCAGCAAAAGTGTGGTTCAGACCAAACCAATGACCACTCTCATGCACCGCAAGGTGACCGAGGTTCCAGTCTTCAAACCCACCCTGCTCGACGGTGAGCCCGGGCATCGTCATGGCGCTCAGCCGACAAGAGTCCTTGTAGAAGGTCAATTCGTCCGTCTCGGCGAGAGGAGTAGGCCATTCGCAATATCCCGTCGCGCCAGGGGAAAAGGAGCTGAAGAAATACAAGTTCAGCGCGTCGTAGCCGCCCTTGCGCGTCGCCTTCAGGTAGGCGTTGTACTCCTCTTCGTGGTACACCCAGCCCTTCTCCGGCCCTTCGTTGATCAGAAACGCCGAGCCCGTCAGATTGTCGACGGTGCGGTCGGTGGAGTTAAGGATGAGGTTGATATCGTATCTCGCGAACGCTTCGTGGAGCACCTCCCACTGAGCGTTCACGATCTTGTCAGTGATGAGGTCGGCCTCCTCCTCGGTGCTGGCGATGTGGAAGTTGACGGCGACGGTGATGTTGCTGGGCAGATCTTCTTGTCGACGGACAGACTTCTCCGCGTACCGGATGGCCGGGTCCTGGATGGCACCATCATCGGAGACGAGGCATCCCCGGCGGGCTACGGTCTGCTCGGTCGGGGCAATGACAGCGGCGGCCGTGAGGCCCAGAGAGGCCAATCCGAGAGCAACCCTCATTATTGCAGTGAGATTGACGGTTCTGCAAAGCAACGACGATGAGAAGAAGAAGAAGCAGCTGGCATTATCACTATCACGGCTCGATCAGTCTGTTTATCAACAAGAAATGTTCCCCGGGTATTTTTCTTAGCCAGACGTAATCTACGGGTACAAGTTGTATCCACTTTCTTCGTATTGCGGTGTTTTCCCACTTGTCCCCCTCCACCATTGGCTCATTGTGACATTGTCAAGCGACTATTTCAAGTTGCCGCGGCCGTGATCCCTGTCGACAATCTCGGTAGCGGCACCTTCCACGGCGGAGGGAAAAAGCGACCTTCCCTGACAGGTATGCGCTAATTAATATAACGGTTAAGATATGGCTTTCGCAATGATTCGATGATATGTCAGGTCAACAACACAAGCAACTTGAAATGGACCCAAAGATGACGGTTGATCGGGCCAAAACAAAGACTTCTCTCAACTAAAGTATGAGAGCGGTTCAGCTGGGTAACATGCTCCACTAAGTAAAGCATGGCCAAGCCCTTTTCAATGTTGTGGCATGATAGCGACAGCATCAGCCAGCGCCATCAGACCCAGAACGAAGTTGACAGCCCGTACAGAAAGAATCGACCAACCCCTGCAAGATGCTCCAGTCTCCAGCCCGCGACCCCAATAATCTCCTTTTCGACGCTGCGCCTGACCCTCCAACTGGTGCAACTAAGTGAGCTCGGCGTTCAATAGCGTATCCACAACCCCGCATTTCGATGATCTACACAGGGTAGACGAACTTGAGTTTCTGGCGATCAGTCAAGTCGAGATCCTCGTTGTGGACGCGGATAACCTCGTCGCCGGTGTCAAGGACGTTGTTCTCAGTTGAGCTGGCATCACTGTCCATCAATTCTTGCCTGCGCTTGTTCTCACGGACGAGGTACCATCGAATGACGAGACACATAGCCGGAGAGATGAACCAGAAAGTGGCCATGAAAGCCCAAGGCAGAGGGTATATGGGCTAGTACTTGGACTGCCAGAATCTGGAAACCACATCATTAGTGATTGAACTCGATACTGCTGATAGCGGTCCGTATAGATCGGGCACGTTGGGACAACTTACTAGGAGAGATCATATTGGCGGCCGATGCAGCAACGACACAAGAAGACAAGACTGCCGGATAACCCGTGGTAGCAATTCCCGCACACGACAGACCCTTAAGGTAAGACGGCTTAAACGTGGAGATCTGTGTGCCTACAAGCAGAGAAATCTTGTGGGAACAGAGAGCAGCCAGCGGGGGGAAAAAAAAAGAAAAAAAAAAAAAAGAAAAGAGCGACGAGCGCCGAGCCGAATGCAGGATACTTCCACCGACCTCGATAATGCCACCAACGAAACAAGGAATGCACGAGATTGCGCATGTGTAACCAGTTCCTAGTCTGGTGCTGTAAAGCATCGTGGCCGAAACGAGGACTAGAAACGAGCCGATGAGAAGCTTGGCGATGTTGAACAGCGCACTCTGCGCGGCAGTAAAACCAAAACCAACGATGATCAGAGGCAGCTGCTGAGAGGTGTTGTTCGGAGGTCGTTGAAGAATATGTGAAAACTGAAACGTTCGTAAATATTCCGGAACATCATGCAGGTCCACAGAGAAGCATGTCTCATATGAAAAGCCAGCTTTTTGGTTCCGCAAAAGCCTCGCGGACTTGAGACCACTTCCAAGAAGAGTTTTTGAAACCAGACTGGGCTTCGCGGAAAGCTTTGATGGTATGAACCTTCTTGTCAGTCGAAAGCCATTTCGCGTCGACAGACGAGTTCGGAAGGAAGAAGATGAGAGGTACAATATGATGAAAGTAAGAATAACACGAATGATGTGGAGCGATTTCCCATGAGGACAAACCCGCAACAAGGTCGTCATTGTCGAGTAGAATCAACTTGTAAGCAACCATTGTCAGAAGCACGTCGGCGAAGCTTCCCGGTGCCCGCCACAGAAGCTGAACCCAGGGACTCTCCTTGGGAGGGAAAAAGGCTTGGTGGCGAATCGTGGTACCGGGGCCGATTTTTCTGTTGGGGGGAAGCGTCAGTGTCGGATCACAAGCCACAAGGGAAGCCTCATTAAGCTGAGGGAAATCTTGACTTACCATTCCAAGAATGAACCTCAGATCAATCAGCTGGCTACCAGTCTTGGCGAGCGGACGCATGCCCAGCAGAAGCGCCCACAAGATCAGCGATCCGCAGATGAACTTCTTCTGTCCAGTCCTCTGGGAACGCCAGGCACCAGGCCACAGAGAATCGAGTAGCCGGCGTAGAACACCACGAAGAGGTCGTTTTACTGCTTCTTGTTCATGTTGACATCCTTGAAGATGCCCATGGTGCTGGCTTGGGACAGAGGCGATTTTTCCAGGTGAATGAGGAATGCGATCCACCAGGTCTGGCGGAGAAGGAACCAAACGTTCTTGCGAACGAGCTCCCTCTTCCTCTCTGAAGTGAAATTTTCGACCTTGTCTCTGTTCAGATTGTAGAAGAGCGTGGTGTCGTCAACTTCGGATTGGCTGACGGTGTGTCCTTGTGTCGCTGGGTCTTCGGGCCCAATTGCCTTCATAGCCGGCGCATCAACATCTGTAGCTGTGTGGATGGTCTTTTCGTCGACCTTGCCAACCTCACAGTCGGTTCCGCTTGCCATCTTGCTGTCTTCTCAGGATGGACAATTCTGAAAAAGAGAAAACAAATGATCAAGAGAGAATAAAGTTGGCGCCGTGGCTGAAGCTGGAAGGGGTTGATCTCGGACACTTTGCGACTCATCCCTCAGTTTATATGATCAGAACCGATCTGGGCGGCCAAACATTGGATTCCCCCATATCCACAGTCTGTCCGCTCACTTCTTCTGTTTGTCTGCCATTCTTTGGCCACTTGATCCTCCAGGGAACGTCAATATCCGCAGAGCTCATCGGGCGTATAGCCCAATGTAGCAAGTAAGAGGCTGAAATAACAAGCAACGACATGTGCTGCGTCAATCACATGTCTTACTTAGACGTCTTGGCAAAGATGTGAAGCGAGACCCCCGGATTCCTCTCCCAATCTCAAACCGGCGAAGATGGCCAGTGAGGTTGCTCGTGTGTCATGCAAGACGCGCGGTTCTCTGTCGACATCTTAGTCAGTCAAGGTGATGCAACGTGCTCACTGCCGCACATGGTAAGCCTCGCCATGCATTAGACCGGAAAATAAGGCTTTCTTGGCCACGGACCGAAGCGGCGCAGCGTTCTTGGAACTCTCTTGACCTTTTGGCAGTACCGTAGGCAAAGTTTTGGGCGATGGATTCGATGCGCGAGATTTCCGAAAGATGCGGCCAAACATCCCGAGTCAATGCGGCCTACCATGGGTGTGCAATGAATGACATGTAGGTATATGTATTGCTAGATGAGAAAAATCACTCAAACAAGGGTTTGTCCGTGAAGGCCGACAACGACAATGCGAGCTAGACACTTGACGAAATTGGACAGGAGCCTCGGTGTCAAGATACCTCATTCGATCCTCCGATGTTCCTAGGCCCTTTAGGACCCTCCTCAAGGCCGTTACCCCTGCGGGCGTCCGCTCGCCAGCGCCAGTGGGAGCGCATGAAAGATTTGCTCTCGTCACCATTTTGCAAGATGTCCGCGGCATGCTGTCAATCTCGTCAGTCGAGATTCGGAAGTTGCCTCTGATTTCCAACAACTTACTTCACCAAGGACCGGTAGGAACTTTGCCCCGTGTCCACTTCCGCCAGTGCAAACAAAGACAGAATTATTAGCATACTTGGGCACGTAGTCGATCTGTAGCGCAATGAAGTCAGACAGACGTGATAAGCGGGCGTAAACCGAATGGAGTGATGGCCTACCACGAATGAATTATCAAGGGAATCCGTGTACCAGCACATCTTGGTCGTGTGAAACTCTTTGCCGGCGAAGTCCGGGAGAAATATGGAAACAAACGGCTTGATTGCCTCCCTCGCTCGGTCTGGCACATGGCGGGAGTCAGCCGGCGACAGGGGTACAGACCACTGGCCATCCTGCGTGAAGCCAGCCTCGGGAGGCGCGGGCTGGAAGTTAGTGAACTAAAGAATGGATTCTTGTCAACATGGTGCTAATAAGGAGAATCCTTGTCAGCTAGGTAGATTGTAGAAGCCTTACCTTGACGCCTCGGTACCCAATCTTGATGAGTCCCTCCGAGGTTCGGGGGAGGACGTAGATGCTGCCAATGTCTCTTCCATCAGACGTTCTTGCCGCGCTCTGCCAGGTAATTACCGGGAATCGCTCAGGGGAGTATTTGTCCCACAGCGCAGAATCATCCTTGCTGATTATGAAGGTTACTACGCTTCCCGCGGACGACTCCAAGTGGTACGACAGCTCTGGAAGCAACTGCGTGGAGAAAGATCCCGCTGGCAAGCGAATCAGCTACTTCATCTTTCAAAATCATGGGCAAGTATTGGCTGGGGGTGGGGTAGTACCAGCAATAACCACAACATCGGCTGCATGGGAGAGCCCATCCTTGGTCTTCAGTCCGACGGCCTTCTTTGCGGAAGAACCAGCGACCTCTTCCTCGAGAAGACTGTCAAAAGCACCCTTCTCGGACCCAAAGTGGAACTGGACACCTTGGCGTCGAGCCAACTTGTTGAAGTAGTCACAAGCATCGCTGCATTTAATAAAGCCAGCCGTGGAGTCAAGAACGGCCTCGAACGTCTCAGTCGGTGATGAGTCTGGGATGGCGAAGTCAAGAAGCTTTGCATCCCATTCACGCTTTGCGGCACGCTCGCGATCGCTCGAGTCACTCTTGACAAACTGGGTGTCTCTTAATCCGTCACGCTCAAAGTTGTTCAGTGTCTCGCGCTCCAACGCGTCAAGCTCCGCCGTGGGCTGGACTCGAAGCATGCCGCATCCGCTGAAGAGGTCCGATTGGTCCTTCTCGTTTTCCTCTCTGTGGCGCTGCTCGTTGATCTTTTCCCAAGCGGCACGGCTTTCAACTGCTAATCGCTGGTAATGGATCTTTTTGCCATAAGACGCGCGAAACTATTGTCACGGTCAGTGGCAAGCTTCGCCACCTGCATACATGTGATTAGGGACGAGGAAGTACAATCTTGTTGTGGTCCACAGACGCAGCTTGGGTGCTGTGTGGAAAGTCAGGGGAGTAACCCGACTCGTCATATTGGTGTCGGTCGAAGACGTCAACTTTGTGTTTTGCTGGCCATTTGTTCAGTCTCTAGTTGCACATTTCCGGGGAAACGTCTTACAGTTCTTGCTGAGCGCAACTGCGAGCGAAAGCCCGAAGATGCCCGCTGCACGAAGTGTTAGTCGACGGAATAGGTTGGCAGTCAGCTTCATGGTCTTACTCACCACCAACGATAGCGATTGACTTCTTCTCGGACATGTTTCCTGTTGAGAGATTGTGGCAAGTCCAACGAAGCGTCTCAGAATACGACTAAGGGTCGGGGTGGTGAGCGCGGAGGCGGGGGAGAGCGCTTTATTAGTCAGTCGGCTCCTCCGAAGTCGCTGATATGCCGCAACCTGGTGCTTTGAAGTGTGGAAACGAGACTTATCTGCCAAGGTGTGCAGCAATAAGCCGGTAGGGATCATGCGATGGAACCTCGAGACGGCGTTTGCACATCACTTGCCTGATGAGGAGAGCATTCCTCGACGGATTATGGAATTCAATGGCGGCATGGCACACCCGCATCCACGAAACCTACCGCGCCGTCAACGCGCGACAACTCCGGTCGGGAGAGAAAGGCATCTGACCCCATCTTTCGAAAATATACGAGCGTTAATCTTTCGCAAGAGTTTCGCAGCACAGAAAAACGGAGGAAAAGTGATTCTTCATATTGACATATCATAATAACCACATCTGAAGCTGAAGCGCGACGAGCCACCTATTTTGATATTTTGCGTGCTATTTTTTCATTTGAATCAAGACCTAATTCTACTCAATTTGCTGTCCCATCCACCGCTGGTTCAATCTTTCGGCTTCACCTACAAGCCCCAATTCAAGCAGAAGCTGCATAGACCCTCTCACTGAAGAGTACAGCGAAGAGCTGATCCAGGCGTGAGTCGGGGCAGTGTGTTCGCCGATGAAAATGGGGTTTTGTTCCGTGCGCTGGTAGGATGGGATATAAAGCTTGTGCTCCTAAACATCCGGGCGGCACCATGAGGTGGCCGTGTGCTCATCCTCGAGCCAGCAGAGACGCGCATAGTCGCCGGTGTAAACACACCTGACCTCTTCGCCATGCAGGCTGGCGATGGCGTCCAGAACCAGACCCGCGTGTTCCTTCTACGTGAGGCTGGGGAACCAATCTTTCCAATCTCCTCCCCAGGAGTGAGTGATGAGACCAGGTCGCGACTCGTTGAGCCCGTAGACCGGGTAGTACAATGCCCCCGCGACCTTCTCTTCTGGCTTGGAGTACCCGCCAAAGATGGGGCGCTCGCCCTTCTCCCAGAACCTCTCGGAGAACAGCAAAGAGACCTTGTAAGTCGATTTGAATCGCAGTCCAGCTTCGCTGATGGCGCGGCCTATGACGGACGAGAACTCGGGCAAGTCCCTGAGCCGCGTCATTGTGAACGGGACGGCCATGATGGTGTAGTCGTACTCTTTGGACTCGAAGGTTCTGTTCTTGGGGCTGGGGTAACAAGACAGACGCGTGCGGGTGTTGCAGGCTTCGTCTTGGACAGACTCCAGCTTCCGAATCTTGCGGTTGAGAACAAGCCGATTTGAGAGATGCGGTATGAAGGCGTCCGAAAGACGGTTGAAGCCCTTGTCAACGCACCTCCACTCAGTCTCGCCGAGAGTACCGCCAGAACCGTCCAGTGCCAAGTTTGAGTTGTGCACCATCTCGTCCCATATGAAATCGTAGTCGGTTGAGGTCCAAATAGCATCGATGACGTTCTCGGACGCACCCAAGTGATCGCGCATAAAGGATTGCTCACGCCAATCGTCGTACCCAAGTTCCATAACCTGCTTGTGGGTACGCCCAACGTCGGCTTGAATTTCTCTCAGAAGCGTCTCAATCTTCACGATCTTGTTCATCTCCTTCTTCGTGTCGTTGTATACCGCTGAGGTCGAGACAGGAGGGGAGCCGAGAATAGGGTCCGCGGCAATGTCGGATATGAGGCCCCGAGTCGTAATCGCTGTATCCAGAACCCAGAGAACGGCGACGAAGAGCCGAAGGAACTCCCAGGTAGGAGTGTGGCAGAAATCAGGCGACTTGACTTGAGCCAGTCATAAGCCATTCCTTTCCATGCTTCACTCTGTTGAAGCTGTTTCAACTCAGCCTCACATCACTTGACTCGTCTTATCACCTCCGCTCATACTTTGGACATTATGGCTCTTCTATCGAAGGCGCTGTTCTTGTCGGAAAGATGAAAACCAGTCAGTTCGCCAATGGCAAAAATGCCACAGGTGGTTCGTATCAACCTGACGTAGATGAAATACAAAGTGACTTAGTGACTAACGATTACCAGACTGGGTGGACTATCATGCCCCGTTCAATCCTAGAGGAGACGGGCACCAAGACCGTTCTTCATCTTCGGCTGAGCCTGCCGCTGGTGAAGTCGAGTTCTAACTTAGTATCTCGAAGTTCCAAATCATTACAAACGGCAGACTTTGAAAGCCTCTTATGGGTGGATAGACCTTACCGTAGGATCAGACACAGGCGGAAGCATCAGATCTCCCAGTCAAGTTCAAGGAATCTTCGGAAACCGACCAAGTTAGTCGAGAATTCTCGGTGCTCCGGTCAAACGATGCTAATAGAGAAACCGGCCATGGCCTCGTCTCCTTGGACAAGGTGATGTCGCTTGCCCCCGAGTTCGATACTATTGGTATTTTTGCCCGCGACCCGAAGCTTTGGGCTGCTGCAGCGGAAGCGTTGTACGGGTCCAATACTACCATGACGTCCTCTTATTCAACTAAGATCTTCACCATCGGGTTTCCAGAGAGCGTCAGCTCAGAACTCGACAGTGTGCTGCAGAGCTTCCTGTCCAATTTGACCGACTTTCTCTTTACCGAGGCCACCACATTTGATCTGACAGAGTCATGGACCAACATGAATCCTGAGCAGCCGGGACTCCTGATATGGTGGTGCCTGTTGGGCAGGTAGCGTTGAGGATACCGTGACGAACCACACAGAGTACTTGCCTGTGAGCGTTGACTTCATGGCTGCTAAGGACTGTGATGGCATGCTGTTCTCTCTTATTAATGTCTTGCTGGATGTTGGGATTATCAAAGTCAGCCAACCAAGGAGAAGCCTTTTAGATGGTGGAAAGATCAATTTTTGATGGTGCGGACCTCGCATTGTTTTCTGTATTTATCCCTTCTCGTCATACTAAGCTAAATAAATTAGAGAAGATTCTGTGCTGAGTCTGGGACTGTCTTGCGTTGCCAAGTCGACTTCGATGGCTCACTGGCGATTGAACCATAGCGCTCCCACCGTATTTGCCACGTCTGCGCCAAGGAGACGATGGATTTGGATCCCAGGGTGGTAGTTGTTCCACCACAAGCAACTGACGCCGTCTTCATTGGTACAAGTAGTATTCGGTGCGCCAAATGCTAGCGGGCTCGCAATAGCGGTCTCGTACGATTTGGAGGGCTTCACAAGCCATGCGCGTATGTCCGGACGAGACTCCTTGTATTTTACAAATTTTTCCTCCATT
Source organism: Colletotrichum sansevieriae (assembly GCA_026260285.1). Classification (NCBI taxonomy): domain Eukaryota; kingdom Fungi; phylum Ascomycota; class Sordariomycetes; order Glomerellales; family Glomerellaceae; genus Colletotrichum; species Colletotrichum sansevieriae. The sequence goes on along the minus strand of JAOQIF010000621.1, from coordinate 3,010 downwards.
ACGCCGTTGTATAACTTGACAGCGGCTGCAACCTTGTCATTATCCTCGGGGCCTTTTTCCAGCAACAGAGGTGTGTACTGTTGAGCTGCAAACGTCTATGAGCAAACCCTTTAAGGGACACAACGACGAATCTGGTGAATCAGGAGTGGAAGACCTACGAGCACTAGTTAAAATCACGATGCTGCGGGCACCAGTATCATAGAGGCGCTGGACCTGCTTAAAGTATCGTGCTGAAACCTTTGGGTACAGATACGCCGTGTCATTCCTGTCGTATGATTTCCCACATCATTGTTCGCAATCCATACTCCAACCAGGACATCATCCCAAGACCGCGGCGGGGCTTGATCGATGTATGCCTTGTAGAAGGTGTCTACTTGGCCCACGAACGTGGCGACTCCCGTCGTAGATGTCGGGATGAGCCTACTGTCTGTTGTAGCGCCGCCTACGGCAGGTTTGTAGGCTAAGATGGTGGTTCTATTGAACCCCGTAATCTCAAACCCCAACCAGTTCAAACCGCCCGCCGTCGTGTTACCGGGAAGTGCGGGATTACCGATTGGGTTTGTGACTGATGGAGCCGTGCCATTGACAGAGAATTCAGTTTGTGAAGTGAGCTTCCGCTATCACTATGTTAGCGTGCCGTAAAACTGGATATGGAGATAGTCAAAAACTGACCAGGTGACGAAATGTTTGGCTAAATTGGCTTCGACGCTGTTTCTTACCAACTCAGGCACAGGAGATGAGCTTACTGGCACAGCCAGCAGCGACACAGAAAGAAGGGAGTGGGCTGGTGACCGCATTCTGAGATGGATTCAATAGGACAAAGTCCAGGGAACAGCGGAAGGACTTCGCAACAGTCGAGCCCTCAACTCAGTTTACTTCGGCTAGCTCATCGAGGAGCATACCAGCCTGTATACATGGTCAAGTGCGCTTCCCGCCACCATCTGCCATATCGAACCCAGCAAGACGCTAGGAGAATCTCCGGTCCAATGTCAGCGGTTCTCTTGGCTTTCGACTTCTACGTTTGCCCCATAGCGGCGGTACTGCAGGACGATGCAAGCACGTCACTGGAGTTCACCACCAACACTCAATAGTACCTCCCAGTGCCGAAATCCGGGGTCAGCCAATGAGCGTACAAATCACGACTCCTTTGACATGGGTCGGTTCTGCACCTCGATCGTCCACTGGATACTAGCCTACTCGAAGCTGGGGAAAGACTCGGAGGGTAGGGTGTGATCAGTATGATTCCTGACCCTGGCTCACCACCGCTATAGTCAGCATAAAATAATAAAAAATAGTGTTTTTAAGGCTACCTTACTATATTAGGTCTATATAAGTCAAAACTAGGCTTAACGAAGGTTTCTAGGGCTATTAATCCTCTAAGCTATTATACTAGACTAAAATTTAGCTACTAGGTAATAAGATTAACGATAGACCTGCCTAGAGAGGCCTAGTTACTAAGGATTCTAAGGTATAGATATAATAACGCTAGGACTATTATTATATAAGAGTATTAGGTTTTAATAATATAGCAATGCTATATATAGCTAGAGAGAGCCTAGCTAAGGGCTTCTTCTAGCCCGAGATACTTATATAGCAGCATATCGACGTATTAATAAGGCATGCTATCTATTAACTTAACTATTAAAAGAAGTAACTATTAATATAGATATCTTTAATACCCTCGAGTAAGCGTTTAATAATAATAATAAGGAATAGTAGCTTGCTATAGTCTCGTTAATTATCTTCAAAGAGTATATTAATAATAACTCTAATAATAATAACTCTAATAATAAGACCCCTGCTATCTTCAATAAGATACCGATCTACCTAGGTAGCCTTCTAGTAGTAACCTAGATCGTAGAGGGGCTATTAGTAGGGTTAGACGTAGAGTTTATTAATACCTTCTATATATTAAAGTCGACCTTCTTTGCACTAACTTCGTAGCTTCGACTCTATAGTATCAAAGACTTAAAGTTCTAGATTATAGAGCATAAGTTAATAATCTTTTTATATATTATAAGCTTCGGAGAGCCTTAGAGGAATACTTCCCACTACTTTAAAGTTACCTAGAGTATAATATTAAGTATCTTCTATATTATACTTAATATACTTATAGAGCTATATAAAGAAGTAGTAGTTTAACTAATAGAAGACGATATCTTAGTAGAGATCGAGTTAGAGCTAAAAAATCAGGCGTTTAATAGCTATATAGGAGCGATTAATAATACCCTTCTATCTACCTATATACCTTAGAGTTAGTAACGTTAGTTTTTTAATAGGAAAGGGAATCTCTTATAGAATATCTTTATAATAGTAAGATTCGACTATACCTTTATATATATACTTACTAGTATAGAGGGTAGTATAAATAATAAATCCCTACTCTCGCACGCCTTAGCGAGGTTATTTACCCTATTACTAGGCAGATTTTACCTAGGTAACGCGGGCTTTAGCGAGAGGCATCCGGGGGTTATTACTCTATTTGTTAGCGAGCGGTATTACTTATATAACTACCTCGATCTCTAGCAGCAGCTATAGATAAGGAAGGAGTTATATAATCTCAGCTATATGAGGCTCTATAGTATTATTAAGCGTATCTTTAGGTTATTAAAGAGGAAGTTTAAGATCGTGAGGGGTATAGCGTGCGAGTATAACTTTAGTATCTAAGTGAAGTTAGTATATATAGTAATAGCGCTATAGAATTTTCTAGTAAAAAAAGAGGAGGTGCTAAGAGGGTTAACGCTATAAGAGATTAATATACTTAAGAGGGCTAAGGCGAGGGTAGTAACGTAGGTAGGTCGACAACTAGGGTTCGAGGTGCGGTTTAATATTGCTATATTATAGTAGGAGTTTCGCTATTAATACTTCGCGAGGATAGGTCTTTAGTAATTATATAAGATATTATAGTATTTTATATTATAAAATACTAGTATATACTATAATACATACCTATATACTATATAGAGGTATATTACATAACACAGTATTATTAATACTGTATATACTGTGT
>JAOQIF010000620.1:0-52588 GCA_026260285.1 Colletotrichum sansevieriae | reverse complement strand
GCAAACTACTAGCAGACCTTCGGATAAGTATTACTATACTATAAGGTAGTATAGAGACCTCAAAAGCATTTATTAACGCTATAAGGGCTAGCATAAGGTGCCCCTTCTAGATAGATAGCTCTAGGGGCGGAGACGCCTCGGTCTCTAGTCGGCGTCGCGCTCTATAGCATACTAATACTATTATAACTATAGTAGCTATAATAACCCGATGCTAAAGAGCAAGGGGTAATATAGAGAACGCTTAGCGAGAGGTTATTAACTAAGAGGACTTATTTAGAGCTAGGGTTACTATAGTATAATAATATATCCTACGCTAGGTTATAAGGGAGCTTATAATAGGCGAAATAGCAGATAGTTAGTAATCCTCCGAAGTAATAGAAAAACTTATCTACAGACTGCAGGCTAACGACTTATACTACTAGATGCAATCGGAGAGGGCGCGCGGACTAGCTAGCGATTATAGGGGCTATATAATTAATAGCTAGGGAACCCTATTCTATAAGGGATAGCTGGAGATACTATAAGAAGGGTCTCTAAGGCTAGAGATCCTTTGCTAATACCACGACGACTATAGGGCGGGGTATATAGGAGTGAATAAGACTACCGAGCTAATCTCGAGGAACTTCTATTAGCTAAACTTAGCTATAGATATATATAATTACGTTACTAGGTGCTATATATGCTAGGGGAACCGCGTTCCGAGGCATAAGCCTTATAGGAAATTACAACCGCTACCCTTACTTATATACCCGTTCTAGGAAATAAGCATAGACTTTATCACCGGATTGCTAGCGAGCTTTTAGTATATAGGCAGAGAATATAACGTAGTTCTCGTTATTATATGCTAAATAACTAAGTTCGCTATATTTATCCCGATAACAAAGCAGCTAATAGCTGCTAAGTTAGCGCGGATTATCTATAAACGGGTTGAGTGCTATTTTAGCACCCTAGAGGGTATCGTTAGCAACTAAGATAAGCTCCTAACTAGCTAATTTTGGGAAGAGTTTATAAGAGAGAGGGCTATTAAGCGCCGCCTCTCTACTATATATTATCCCTAGACCGATAGGTAGTTAGAAAGGATGCACTAGATATTAGAAAAGTACCTGCAAGTATATGCTAGCGACTCGCTATAAGAATAGGTAGTCTAGCTGCCTGAGGCGGAGTTTGCATATAATAATAGTTGCTATAGCACTACTAGCTACTCGCTAATAGAAGCCCTATATAGTTACTACCCGCGTTGTGTAGAATATATAGCCCCTGCGAATAGGGTCGTAGTACAGGGTATAAGGGAGCAAATCGAATATATTTCGAGACTTTGCGAGAAGGCCTAGGAATAGTAGTAGAAAGCTACTAAGGCGTAAGCTAAGTATTATAATATAAAGCATAAGGACTAGACCTACTATTAGGGATAGGTTATCAGGCTATTAATAAAGAACTTCTAGTTTAAGAATAAGAAATTAGCATCTAGGTTTATATAGGTAGCTATTATAGAACTAGTTAGTACGTAAGCGTATAGGGTCTATCTGCTACTATAATACTAATAGATATATAATATATTCTCTATTACCTTATTAGAACTATAGGATAACTGCTAAGAAGGCAGCAAAGGTTTGCCTATATACCTAGAGCTCGAGGATAAGCTAGAGGAATAGGAGGTAGAAGAGATTATTATATAGCAAGGTATTAGCAATAATATATAATATCTAATTAAGTAGGTAGGATAGCCTATAGAATATAATATATAGGAACCCATAGAGAACTTAGCAAATGTATAAGAGGCTATTTATAAGTTCGATAGATAGTATAGGAGGTCTTATAAGAAGTGGGATAATTAGTTATAAGGTTATAGCAATAAGTTGCTAATTATAAATCACGAGACTATAGAATAGAAGCTAAATTAAGAAGTAGAATATTAATTATATTAAGTAGCGAATTATCGCTGAAATTGTAGTGAAAGAGGGGTATTATCCTATAAGAAAAAGGGGGGAGCTAACTATCTAAATAGTTATTCACTTCTAACTATAGCCACGGGCGCGAGCACCCCGACCACTATAACCACGAGCAGCACTATAGCGACTAGTTGCTAAGCTAGCGTTACTAATATTACTAGTATCCCTATTATTATCGCCCCTAGACTAACTACCTGCTAACTTACTACCGGACTTACTACCCGACTCCCTACTAGGGCTACTACTTACCTTACTACCCGACTCGTTACTAGAGCTATTATTAGAGATAGTAATAATAGCCTTAGTCTTCTTAGCCTTTCTAGCCTTTTTCGCTAAATCGTTGCTATCTTCTCAGCTATACTTAGTAGGAGTATAGAGGTATAAGGCGCGAGAGATAGGGCGAGTACTAGTAATAGTAATAAAGCAGGAGGGAATATTATTAGAAGTATACTTAAGGAGGTTATCCTAAAGCGACTTATTAAACTTAGGAAAGGAGTTAACGTTATGCTTATAAGGGCGCTTAGGGACTGGTTTTATTAAAGGGTTATTAACTAGACGATCGATCTTATCGTAGAGGTATATAGCGGGACTATTATTATAAATATATAGTAGCTAGGCGGCGTTTAGGCGCTAAAGGATATTAATACTATTGCGAAGGGTATTAACCTAGAACTAGTTATTAATAGGATATAATTAGCGAGGGAGCGGTAAGTAATAGCCTATGCAAACTAAGACGTCGAGGGCGAGGTGCTTACGAATAGAAGCAAGCTCCTGGAGTTAGAGCTAATCTATATTATAGCTACTACTACTAGTAGTAGGATCGCAGATTAGCTTAATAATATATTTCTATACTACTAAATAGTTAGCAAGGGAAGCGAGAATATAATAATAATAAAGAGGGGTTAAGATACCCTCCCGTTCCTAAATTTAGATCTAGTAGAATATGTTCTAAGTAGTCTAGGCTATGCCCTAAAGCTCCTAGGGAACCTACTAGGTATTAGTATATAGCGACCTAGTAGCGAATAAGCAGAGACTTATAGTAGTATATTTCTTCTTATTAAAGTTATAATAGATATACTTCTGCGCATGCTCGCTATATATATAGCGAAGGTTAACGACGTCTTAATATATCTTATAGAGATAGCTAAGATAGGGATAGCTACTATTAGAATTACTAATAAGGTTATTAGAGAGGATTTCGGGATTATATAGGTATTTAGCGAGAATCGCACCTATACGCGCGATATAAGATATAATAGAGAATAGTTAGCGAGATAATAGTAAAAGAGATAAACTAGAAAAGGGAGAGCAGGAAAATTAATAATTATAATAAAGGCTCGTAGAATAGATAACGAAAAGAAAAATAATAAAAGCTATTAAGTTAAAAAAGAGATACTAAAGGGGGAAAAATCTAGCTAGGTTAGAGACCTCGAAAAATAGATACCCTTTTATAATTAGCATCGCTAGGCAATAAGGCAAAATAATTACTAGCTATATACTACTAAACGGTTATATAACTATTAGCAACTAATTAAAAAACAATAGCAATGCTTAAAATTCAAAAATATAAAAACCGCTAGAAAATAATATATATTATTCGCTATAGCAGCCCAAATCCGGCGTAGGAAGGAGTAATAGCAAATAATATAATAAAGGCGCTAAACTATCGCCCTATAGTTAGCAACGCAGAGCCGTATAACCCTACTAGTACGCCTTAGGGACTAAGGCTTTAGAAAGGGGGATAATTATAAGGAATAGTAGCAGGTATAGGATGCAGAGCTACGCTATTAGCAAAACGTTAGCGAGTTAGGGGCGAATAAATATACCTTGGAGAAAACTCTGCAAGTGGAAAACTTAGAAGGTTAAGCAATAGTCTAATATAATAACGGATATCTACGTTTCAATATTCTAGCCTTTCCTGGTTTAGGCCTTTAGCCATACTCTTACACTTTTCCTTATAGGATAATACCCCTCTTTTTGCTATAGTATTAGTAATAATTCGCTACTTAATATAATTAACGTTCTACTTCTCAATTTAGCTTCTATTTTATAGTCTTATGATTTATAATTAGCAACTTATTGCTATAACCTTGCAACTAGTTATCCTACTTCTTATAAGACCTCCTATGCTATCTATCGAACTTATAAATAGCCTCTTGCATATTTACTAAGTTCTCTATAGGCTCCTATATATTATATTCTATAAGCTATCCTACCTACTTAACTAGATATTATATATTATTACTAATACTTTATTATATAATAATCTCTTTTCCCTCCTATTCCTCTAGCTTATCCTCAAGCTCTAGGTATATAGGCGAACCTTTATTACTTACTTAGTAGTTATCCTATAGTTCTAATAAGGTAATAGAGAATATATTATATATCTATTAGTATTATAGTAGCAGATAGACCCTATATACTTATATACTAACTAGTTCTATAATAGCTACCTATATAAACCTAGGTGCTAGTTTCTTATTCTTAAACTAGAAGTTCTTCGTTAATAGCCTAACGACCTATTCCCGATAGTAGGTCTAGTCCTTATGCCTCGTATTATAATACTTAGCTTATACTTTAATAGCCTTTTGCTACTATTCCTAAGCCCTCTCGCGGAGTCTCGAAATATATTCGATTTGCTCCCTTACGCCCTATACTATAATACTATTCGCAGGGGCTATATATTCTACGTAATACGGGTAGTAACTATATAGGGCTTCTATTAGTAAGTAGCTAGTAGTGCTATAGTAACTATTATTATATGCGAACTCCGCTTCGGGTAGCTAGACTACCTATTCTTATAGCAAGTCGCTAGTATATACTCGTAGATACTTTTCTAATATCTAGTGCATCCTTTCTAACTACCTATTAGTCTAGGGATAATACGTAGTAGAGAGGCGGCGCTTAATAGCCCTCTCTCGTACTTATATTAGCTATCCTAGCTAAGCTAGTTACTTATATTTCCTATATCCTAGTAAGTACCTTACTTATTTATGAGCTACTCTTCTAAGTTAATAACTAGAAAGTAGAGAAAAATAACTCTATTAATAGACATAAGCTTTTTATTTAATAGCGAATAAATTTGTATTATCTTAGTTATAATAATTATTTATAGTTATTTTATTTATATTTTTACTTAAACCTAATTATAAGATATTTCTATTTATAAGTAATATTATATAATATTAACCTATAGGTATTACTACTCATAGGCTTATTAATCTATAGGTAATTAAAGTAGGACTACCTACAGGTAATTTTAGGTACTACCCAGATAGGTACCCGTGGGTAGTTAGCAAGCCTAGTTATTTCCTTCTCTCGTTGGGTAGCACTGCGTTTGGCTTGTTTTTGTAGTCAGTATGCGTCTAATATTCCTATCATTGCAAATAAGGTCGGCTCAAATATGTTCACCGACAGCTCGGGGGCCAGCGAGGTCCAGTGACAAATCCGCAGGCGGCGATCAATTTGGAAGACGCGGCGGCTGCTGCAGCAACTAAAACGCGACACCACGTGAAAAGGCAGTATGACTGGTACGGATGTGTATGTATCTGGGAAGATACTTGTGTTCTCAACGTCTTAGTCCCAGTGGCAGTAGTAAGCAGTACCTAGAGCGGGGGCCAGCCAACCTGGTGGCAATGGTTTCATGGGCGCTTATAAGTTATCTGAGATCAATGGCAGGGAAACATCACAACGAACGAGAGCCATGCTTCGCAACTCTATACCGCAAATGTCGTCATCTCCCGGTAGCCGGAAAATAGTATAATTACACCCGGCGGCGAAGCCAAAAGGTTAGTTGCTGGATGCCCTGGTTCCTCCTTCTCTTTGGTGGAGGCTAGCGCTCGCCTGCTCATCAGCCAGCCAGGAGGGGTCTGTTTCTTAATATCGCGCCACCTTTCCTCCGTCACTGTGTCGCCATGCTGTGAGACATCATCTGCGAGAAATTGTTGAAGTGTCTGCCGATATCAAAATAACTTGCCAGGCACAGATAGCGTTAACGAGACAACCATGTTCGGTGTGTCTAACTGACTGATCGCCTTCTCCGTTGGATTGGCATCGCTGGGATACTTCGTCTTCCGCCTCATTCAAGTGAGGAGCTTCTATAAGGAAAAGGTACGTCAAGAGATTCCCACCAAATAAAGCACAAATCAAAACGGTATATGTCAGGGAGAAGCGCATCCTGCTAACTTGAGCAAGCCGTGTCCGCCGGGTCACTCCCTCCTCTGGGGCCATCTCAAGCTCCTCGGCGAGGTTGTCGCGACGTTACCGCCCGGCTGTCACCCTCAATCCTACTTCACGATCATCGCGCAAAAGTATGACATGCCCGGCGCATGGTATCTTGACCTGTGGCCACTCGCAGACTCGCATTTCGTGGTAACAGACCCGGACGCGGCGATGCAGCTTCTCACGGTCAATCCCACGCCGAAGCACAGCACGATCGGCAAGTTCATGGGCCCGGTGATAGGGCAGGTCAACATCGTCTCCGGCAACGGTGAGCTGTGAAGGAAGCGCACAGAATGCTTGGGTCCGGGTTCTCGCCGAGCTACGTCAAGCCGATGCTAGGTATGATTTCAGACCACGTTATTGTATTTCACGAGACGCTGCGCAAGCTGGCATCAGAGGGCAGGCCCTTTTCATTGGGAAACGAGGCGGCCAAGGCTGTCTTTGACGTGATCGGGACGATCGTGTTTGGGATTTCGCTGGATGCGCAGTGGAAGGGCTCGCCATTGCTTGAGGATCTGCAGGCCTTGACTGAGTATCTGAATTTCCTGGTACTTTCGCGGGATCCAATTGCAAAGGCGAGAGAGTGGTTCAGGATCAGATCTGTCAAGAAAAGAACCTCGGCTATGATCCAAAAGACAATCAGCGAGAGGTATAATGTGATGAAGAACGAGAAGGAGCTGCCAACGCGACGACAAGCCAAGAGTATCATGGACCGTATCATTGCGGATCACATTCAGAGTGGCAACAACGGACCGCCCAAGGGCAAGTTTTTGGAGCGGATCGTGGTCAAGTGAGCAGTTGCTGGTATCAAAGATCGAAGCGAAGTTGCGCTGACAACTGCTGCAGTCTCAAGACCCTTCTCCTGGTTGGTCATGGCACGACCACGGACACGTATACCTTCATAATGATGCTCCTCAGCTTGCATCCGACTGTGATGAATCGCCTGCGCGAGGAGCACGATGCCATCTTCCCCAGCAGCCTCGAGGGCAGCGCAGATCTGCTACGTAGTAGCCCGGCAAAGACGAACGAGCTCGAATACACGACGGCGGTGATCAAAGAAACCCTCCGATTCTACCCCGTGGGATTTTCGGCGAGAGTAGCTCCGCCAAACTTGCAATTTCTTGACTGGAAAGGAACGCAGTTCCCTCTTGAGGGGTTCATGCTATCTCTTTGCGCTTTCACGTCGCACTTCGACCCCACCCTCTTCAAGGATCCCAAGGTGTTCCGGCCGGAAAGGTTTCTGGGCGACGAGGGCGCGGCGTTGCATCGCTTTGTGTGGAGGCCCTTCGAGCGCGGGCCGAGGGCATGCATGGGGCAAGACTTAGCGATGGACGAGTTGCGAGTCCTGCTGTTGCTGACAGCGCGATGGTTTGATTTTGAGACAGTGGTCTTGGGCGAGAAGAGCAAGGAGCCGAGGGCGTCGTTCTTCGATATGGATCTGTACGTGGGGGATGCAGCGTTCCAGGAGATGAAGCTAGGGGCGTCGCCGAGAATGGGGATGCAGATGAAGGTGAAGCTGAGCGGACGAGAGTAAAGCTTTCCATATTGGAGTTCGATGCTCATTCCAGTTAATGCTGCTGATCTCGTTGGTCCGTTATGCCAGGCCGGAATGCAGGTCAAGATTGGGCGGCGAACATGACGAACCTATTGCTTGGGTCGCCGACGCCGACTGTTGGAGATAGAACTTACATATACGGCTCTTTTGCACCACAAGTGATGAATATAGAACACGCTTCAGAATGGCTTGGCCGTATCATCGCACCCAGTACCCGGGGTCCGACCATACTCGTGGAAGTCTCGAAGTGTGAAATTTACAACTGTGCTCCACGAACGCGACGGCGAATAGCCACATCGTATTGGTGATCTGTTTGGCGTCAGCGACATGAGAACTTCTGCCGAGTGATGGCTGATCAGGTAGATATTGCCCAGGGACCTGGCAAAACACGTTCGCCTGCGATCGATGGTCGTGAGTAAGGCGGTTGAAGGACGACTGGGAGCTTCGGCAAGTCACGTGATAGGAGTACTTCTTATGTAATGCGCCACCCTCGGTTTTGGTCTGTGCTTCTTGAAGCACGTGCAGTGGATGTCATTCTGCCGGGATTCGCCGATCATTGCCCGGAAGGATCCCAGCCAAGCACAGTGCTCTCGAAAGAAGACAGAACTCCGACGTATCACAGACGCTCGCAATTGAGAAGATTCCTCTCCGATATTGATGACTATGTTATGAGCAGGTTTTTGGTATCTGGCGTAGCTGCAGAATTAATGAGGCGAGATCCATTCAGGAGGAAATAATTCGTCGGTGATAGAGAGCCTCGACATCGGACAATCAGCAATCCAGCCAGTGAAGAACCCGGTCGTATGCTGGGAGAGGATGCAGGATTAGCGGCCCTGACGTTGGATCACCACTCGGGAAGGTTCTTCTACGCGTGTTCCTTTCGAGCTGCCGATGGGAGGCGAACATTTCCCGAGGAAGAAGCACTACGTTGCCTGCCGACATCACCCGCCGCCAACACATTTCAGTCCGCCCTGCTAGGTGACACCGGCAACTTAGCGGTCAAGATGACGCCGGACAGAAGCTAGCAGCGCCGACTAGAAGAACACTCCGACGCGGACGGTAACACCAGGTTCAAGGGAGGCTGGGTCGGACCGGCACGCCGCAATGCTTCGGAGGTCAATGCACCAAGGGGAACGTTGGAGCCGTGGGGAGCGGCGGTGGAGCCTCGATTTGGTGAAGAAGCGGTGATGAAGATTTGTTGCGATTCTGCTTCGCTCTGGGGACGGACGCTCACCGGAGACGCCGTCACGCCTCTCTCTCTCTCTATATTGCGCGCGTGCGGCGGGCTACATTTAGCACAAATGCCTCGAAGAAATGACATGCCTAGTCTCAGCTAAATCGAGAAGGCGAATAATAGCGAGCGGTCAAGAACAACGCACAAAACCCGCAACTCGAGACAGCCACGCACCACAACAGACGTCACAGCCACGGGCCACCATCACCCTCCTTAGCACCCGCGCCTCTGGGGCAGACTTGCCACTTGGTGTCTGCTTGGGATACCCCTTCGTGCCCTTCAAGCACCCCAGATACTTACCGCCGTACACCGACGTCAGGCCCCTTCCAGAGATTCAGGGTCCTGCCTGAGAGCATGCCTTTATCTCGAAAGTCCGGCAAATGCTGTTAAATGCCGTCATTCTTACACGGACGTCCTCATCTCATCTTCACCCAGACGTAAAGCCGGGGTCAGCTGCAAACGTTGCATGAAGAATCAATTCGCAGAATCCCGGCGACTGGAAGCACAAAAGCCGCACCCACACAGAAGCTTATCTTCCCAGATAAGATACGCCACCTACTCAAGGTGTGAAGAGAGCAGCAATGGAGGTGGGCTGAAGCCTGTGAGATGAGGGGTTGAGGGCACGAAGAGACCAGGCGAAACGCCCCAAATGGACATGCATGCCCGGCCGCCGGCCAAGGGCCAAGTCACCAACCAGAAGAGCGACTGGCCACCGTCAACGCACAAAGGCCGCAATCCCCACCCATCCACAGAAACGGCGCAAACCCGACACGCACACACCAATGACGGCCGCCCGATCCAGCTCCATCTGGCCACCCTCATCTGACATCCCGACCCCTCCTTCGCTCCCCTCTAACTGTTTTGACTCTGACGGTCCAGTTGGAGTCTCGGGATATATAAGTGCACAGTTTCTTACCCGTTTTCTCAGCTATCCTTTATAACTCCACATCGCGATCAACCAAGCTTATCACACCATCTACAGCCAACTCTATCAAACCATTTCAACCAACCAACCAAACATCATCAAAATGAAGGGTGACTGTGGCTGCTCCGGCGCTTCTACCTGTAGGCTCTTCCCCTGCTGCAGAGGATAACACGCCGATATTGTGCATATATCTGATAAGGCGCTAACATCCCATGTCTTAGGCAACTGCGGCTCTAACTGCTCTTGCTCGAGCTGCAAATAAGCCTTTCGCCTTCCTGTCTTTACGACCTACGAGCCATGACAGACGTTTCGTTTGAGTGCGACTGTGGCTGCGATGCTCGTCGCAACCCGGGTGTCTTACGATAATTCGACAACTTGGGGGTTTTTTTTTTCGGAACGGTTGCGGTCCTGGGAGGAAGATACGGCGGATGGTGTTCTTTCTGTTGGAGGGACCTGTCGGCTAGTTTAGTCACTCACTTAGCAGTCAATTGACTTCTTGAGACGTCCACGCCTTGTTTCCCATCCATCTTTCGATGTGTACGATGTATATGCTATTGTGCCTGCGTCGTGACGTGCATTATTGATGTATCGCACTGTCAGCCTTCTCGACAACATTGTAGTGGTGTGGTAAAGAAGAATTTGGCATAATCCGAGCGTTAACAATTGCGCAAATCCGTCTGTTGTCTGTCGAGACAAGCACGACAGCACATCAGGGACCACTACTTTAAAACCAGGTCAACCTTCCGAAGCAGTTATATACGCAAATGCTTGGCCCTCAAGGTGTCAACCTCAGATCAACTCCCAGGTCCGAGTCTGTCTCTGCCTATCCTCTGACCGCTCCTATGATGAATTCCAACCCCGCCCCGCCCCGCCTTGGCTCCCAGCAGCCCCTCCATCCTGGCTTGTGCGACGCCAGATCACCACCTCAACTCAAAACACACCTCACCCGCAAGCCAGCAAAGCTCAGAAACCAATACCAACCCGCGCCATCCATACATCCATATGTAGCCCCTTTCCGCCTCCTTTCCAGTATCCATGACGCCAGGTCATATCAGCTGGCTCCCGTTCAAATCCCAGCAAAACCAACCCAGCATCAAGGCCGTTCGAGACAAACACCGTTCCCAAGCGGCACCGCCTCGGTCCCTGCCGCAGGCCGTGGCCCCCGAAAGCTCCCCGCCGTCTTGTCCCTTTCCGTCACTTTGATAGGCCGGGCCCGCCGTCGAAGCTACCAGGGGGCAAGCGACCCGGATAGCGCATACAGCCTCATGCCACAACATCATCTCTGAATGGACGACATCCAATGACCCCTCTCATCCCCAAACGCGTGACCTTAACTCTCCCTTTTTTTTTTCTTCCTCTCCGCTACATCCAAATCCAGAAAAAGTAAAACAATACACACAATGTTCAGTGCTCCTCCGTACAGTAAATACTGCGCATTCCCACTCTTCGATGGAACTGGTGGGCATACACCAGACAGCAATCCGAAACGATCCGTGGATTCTGTCGCCCGATCCTCCCACCTCAATCTTGGCTACGTTGCCTTAGCCACCGCTGAAGTCAGTGCAGCTGCGTCAACGATCTGGACCCCCCCCCCCCCGGAAGCCCCTCATTCTGCACCTCCCGAGAAACTTGCGGTGGGAACGCCCTTCGCTTCGATTGGTTTGGCCCCCATCGGAAATTGCGCGCCCCAGGGCCGTATCCCAATACGCTTCACATCTTATGTATCTCTAGTTCCTTCAGCCCAGGTCTCGGTCTCGAATCTGCGGCCGCTTCGAGGGGAAAGGGGAAGAGGGGCCCCCAAACATGCAACAAATCCAAGCCTCAAAGCAAGCCGAATTGCCCTTCTTTCCGTCATCCAAGGAGAACGTACACAAGCGCGCGGCTGCCTCCGTTCATCCCGCAAATGGCCAAGCCCATCATTCCATCCGAGCTTCCTTCCTAAGCTTGAATTTATGCCAAAACTTCCTACTTGGATGGAGGACTTGTAGCGAGCAACTGCAAAGGCCGCGTAATAACCCTCCCAGAACCGCGTCCCATTCGCGCGAGCCCTGCATGAGAGGCACGCATGCCAAGCATCCCGCATCGTGAGCTCTCGGCATCCTCTTGCCGGCGGGGTCTCAGCCAGCCCTGGCGCGGCGCGTGGGAGTCTCGTAGGGCAAACCAGCTTGCCTCGACTCTGGACCACACCCGTGAACCCTTCCTTGCCTGCCTGCCTGCTGCTCCCCTTGGGTTTTCTTCTTTTTCCCCCTCCCCGGCAACACGATAGCTAAGCTACCCCTCCAATCCCACTTAAGCTCTCCTCCTAGGGCCCTGGACGTGACCCGTTGTTCCAGGAGCTCCTACCCCTGCAATTGGCGGGGTGGCCGTGTTTGTGAGCTGAAGCTGCGGCTCTTGGCCGGAGGAGTTGGCTCACACGTAGCCCAGACCCTGGAGATGAGTGACATGCGGCAGAAACAAACCGAAACGACGTGAATTCCGAATACCAATGTGCCATCGATGCGTTCTTCTCTCATAGGGCGTGCAGAAAGGATGAACGGAACATGGCCCCAGAAACGTCTCAACGGAAAGGGCAAATCCAAAGCAAGTACGTGACGCGATCGCCGAGGTCTAAGGTCTACTCTCATCCCGACCCGGGAAGGCTTCCAAGACCGCCCTTTTCTCAGCTCCCCTTACACCTGCCTCCACGTGTTTGAATACACTACGTAAGGTTACCATACGATGGAGGCCTCTCGCCCCTCTTGCTCCTGCCGTCTCTACTTTTTCTCGTCTTAGCCAGGGGGGCCTCCACGACTGGAAACCCTCCGTGATCCATAGAGGTTGCGCCCAGTAAACGGGAATATATAAACCTCGTCCCCTCCACCGCCGCAACAAATCCCATCTGCCCTCCTCCTTCTCCTCTTCACTAAGACAAGAAAATCCTCAAAGATACCCAAATCCCACAATCCAAATCACCCACAGCCCACAATGTCTTTCCACGCCTCCGCTGAGAACATCCGCGTCGACGACGGCCACATCCTCCGCGCCCAGCTGCGCAACGAGAACGGCGACCTCAACGACGCCGAGATCGACCTCAACAACTGCCTCGGCAACGACAACGGCCGCTTTGACTGGAGCGGTGGTGGTAAGTTTCGAACTGCTTCGCGCCCAGTTGACTCCGCGGCCACACAAATCTTCCCAAGAACCGTTAAGCTGACGAGATGGGTGACGCCAGGCTTCTCCAACTCCGCCGAGGACATCCGCTTCGACATCGAGGGCGACGACGGCGTCCCCGTCCTCCGCGCCCGCCTCTTCAACCTCGAGGGCGAGGCCTGCGACGCCGACTGCAACCTGGCCGAGCGCATCGGCAACGACAACGGCAACTTTGTCTTCCGTGAGTAGCTTTCCTCCTAGCTCTTCACACAGAGCGCCCCCGATCGGGCTTTATGTCATGATAAGATGTGTGACTGACGGGTGTTTCGTTTCACACAGAGTAAACTCGCGATAATGTCAAGACCAGGGGCAGGGGAAGCAGCATCTTGTGCATTGCATGCGCATGGTTTTATGATTGATGACGTTGGGTTGATTGGGGAGACGTGGACTTAAAGAGTCAACACCTACACATCCTAGATAGTGAATTGAGCTACGCGCCCGAGAAGGGCTGAATGAACATGTTGTTCTGGCCTTGTGGTTGTGGGGAGTGATGTAGAGTCTTCCCGAGTCCATGACGTCGTCGAGAATGCAACGTCGTTCATTCACGTAATGATTCAGCCGCATGTGCCGGCCTACACAATGGCTTCGAAAGTAGACAGAGACACTATTAAAGATGACGGGAGAGATCATTTAGAGGGGAGTCTTTTAAGGGACTATCTAAGCAATGGGCCACAGGCAAATCCATTTACAGACTTCGCAGATAACACCACATCTGTTTGAAGACCAGCACATTCCTTCAATAATCATTCCTGAACACCGACAACTTCATCGTTTGTCACTCCTTCCGGATTACTCGTTCCAATTCGACATTATCGATGTCGAAGAACGTGTTGTGACAAGTTTCGTATTCGCTCAACAGACTCACCTATTGTTCTCTCGGAGCAACGATCCCTTAGGCACGTCGCTGAAGCTTCACCTTCCGCTCGTCCTCTGCCTCGTCCAACTCCATCTCGTCGGCGCTACGTTTAGCCTTCACACCAGTCGCATCTTTGCTCAAGGTGTCGATTTTCTCCAACATTCCGTCTGTCAACGTCGACAACTCAGTCTTGACTTTCTCGAGCGTCTTTTCCTCGACGGCTCGAAGAATCGAGTAGCCGAAGCGGGCATTCAATGAACGAGAGAGACACTGGTTAACTCGCAGCTCCGCCTTCTTGATAGCGCTGGTTGAGATGGCCCTCAACTCAGCGCGAATGAAATCGTGAAGAAAAAGGCGCAAGCTTGCAGCAAAGTTGTCTGATTCATGTTCGATGAAGGAAGTTTCTCGATTCTCGGTGCTTGCACCAATCTCATGTCCCTCTCCACGATCCGGTGCGGTTAAGCAAGGAGCCTGAACCCTCACTGCCTGGGGCGTGTTCGTATCATTCTTCACCTTCTTTTTTTGTTCCTTCGGCTGATGCTTGTCCCCTGATGGATGAGCAGCAACGCCGATGTTGGTACCGAGTGAACAGTTCAAAGATGGCGTCGATGTGACTTGCTCGGCCTGATTTTAGAGCCAGTCGTCGTTGTGGCGTCGCTTCCACAAGCATCCCCGGCGGATGAGTTCAAGTCGTCTTTCGCAGCGCGACTAAGCGCACTACCTAGCGAAGAATGCGCCGCTTTCGCACTGCGTCTAGAAGCGGTGTCTTTTGTTGCGGGTTTCCTCAGGGAGTCACCATTTGCTGGTGGCCTCTGTCCTCCGTCAACGGGCTTTCCAGTTGATGTTCCTGACGCGACATCTTTTCCGGCCTTCCAGGAGTTTTTGAAAGGGTTTTCGCCGGCAAGGTTTGGGCCATGGCTGTCAGGTTGGCCCTGAAAACCTCTGCCAGAGAAGGTCTGGTTCGTGGTCATACCCGCATTATGGGAAGGCTTTCCGAAGCCAACCCAATCTGTTCCTATTGATGTTTGCGTTCCGCCTCCGAAGCCGCCGAATACACTCGACCCACAGAAGTTGAAGAGTTGAGCGTTTGAAGATCCAAGACCACTTCCAGTAGCAAAGGGATTCTACCCGACTGCTTGACCAGAAGTCGACGAGCATGGCACCCAAAATGGGTTGGTTGGGTTAGTATTCGTGAGAGGAGAGCCATATAGGACGGCGGTACGTGTTGCAGGCATGCCGAAAGGTGACGGCGTCGGAGCAGACGTCTGCGCTCCAATTGGTGCGGGTGAGATCCGTTGGCTCTTGAGAAGACCGGACAATGAAGTGGGTGGAGCTTGGGCTGGATACGCGGTTACTCCGTATCCGGGAGGCTGCGACGCTATCTCTTTGGGTCCCAAAGAAACCTGCTTCTCTCGTGCCGGACCCGGAGGCTGTTGTTGGGACTTCGGCTGTGCCTTGCACTCTTGAGCCTTAGAAGTAGGAGGCATGACAGGTTCAGTTCCATGCATGCCAGGAATCTTGTACTCGGCAGGTCTGCTGATATTAGTTTCGACTCTGGACTTGTTTTCGGGGCTCTGGACAGACTGCTTGGGCTTTGTTTGGGTGGCTCCAGTAGCCGGAGGGGCTTTTGCGGTTTGCTGTCGATCGGCACCCCCGAACGTTGTTTGTCGTGGGCTGGCTCCCGATGTCTGCTGTGCGGCATTCGCACCCTGCTGAGGGACATGCGCTGCGTTCTGCATGGGCGGGACATATGACAGCCTCTTTTCGGCCGGCAATCCTCAACCCTTTGCCGATGTTGTTATGAATCTTGGCGTCGTTGGCAAGACGAAGAAACTCGCAGTCCACTACGGAAGGCGCTTGTCCGCTGTGAAGAGGTTTTTCCTTGCACCAACCTTCCGTCAACCGTCTCCAAGCACTCAGAGAGCCAATGTAGAATTTCGTGGTGGGTGTCTCCCAGAAGATCTGGTCTAGTTCTTGGCAGATATCTTGATAAATTCCAGGGTACTGGCTGAAGGCTGGGGCGATGCTGCTCTTCGCCCATGCAAGCCATCCTTTTCTTACTGAGCGATCTAATTGCTGCGCCATCCTGTGTGTTATCGTTCGGGTATCCTGTGACGAGATTGGTTAGACAGATTTGAGAAATCAGGAGATGATGTCAGAAGACGGCAGAGGCAGAGGTCATGGGGTATAAGTTGCTAGACAGGAGGGACTGAAGAGAAAGAAAGAGGCCATACTTAACAGCCAGGCTAGAGATCCGATGGCACTTCGATTCACACGAGGCAGGCGCTTGGAGGTGTGTCGCCCAGGTTGCTCCCAGAAAAGAGTGCTGGGCGAGGTGAAAAGAAGAAGAGCGTGGGGTAGATGTCACGTCTGCAGGCGGCAGTGAACAAAGGTGGAAGAACGGGAAGGGGATGGTAAACGAGGAAGGGCAGAAAGTATTTTACAGCACCTATCTCGGTACCCAAGTTGAGGTGGGTAGGTAGGTAGGTGGAGGAGGGACCGGGTCGGATAGGGAGGACAGGAGGAGTCGAAAGACAGTAGCCAAGGTACCTAGCCTGAGGCCTCGAAGCAGTAACGGCGAAACGGAAGGCGCAAAGCTCGGAGGGAGGGTCGCGTCGCGTCCACGGGTCTTCCGCCTGAAGGAAACATATGTTATTGCGAGGCTGGTCGAGAACAATGATTGGCTCTCGGGGCAGTGACAAAGACTGGTGAAAGAAAAAGAATTGACAGAAGAGTCCTCTCACTGCCGTATAGGACTTACCTAAGGTAGCTGATTCGATAGTCCCCCGATATTTTGACGACAATGAAGACAACCTAGCGTACGGTGACCAAAACAAGAAAATAGGACAACGCAGACAGTAGACAGAAATCGACTTGCCTAATACACATACACACGTAGGCATGTCCCTGACGAGTAACGACCATCCCCGTCTTCAAGCTCGCGTCACACATTGCCACAGCCATAGAAGTGCGCACCGCACCCGCAGAGCAAGATCATCAATGTTCCGTATGTTACAACGGGTACAATATCTGTACAAGGGTCTGCATCAGACGCATTCGTCTCCGCCGCCCTCTCTCTAAACTCGTGACTCCATCTCAGACTGGTTTAATGCTTGCCCTGAATCCAGTTCCTTTGCACCGGCCGCGGGAGGTGCTCGTGGCCAGTAACAGGCAGTTCTCTCTTCTCGAGCTCCTTCTGGATGACCTTCCACCTACCCAGCGCAATCTCCTTGTCAATCGGGGTGACGCGGCGCGAAGAAACCTTGACATTGGAGAGCGCGACCAGGCTGCCCTCCTGGACGATCGCCTCAGCAACCTTGGTGGGCTTGGCCGGCTTGCGGATGGCCGCGATGAAATCGCCAACGGTGCTCATCCGCGCCAGCTTGGCATCAGGGATTAAGTGACCCGTCAACTGGTAGGTGCGCTTGTTGAGCTACGACGGTGGTCAGCAAACCCTCCTACACTCATGCTGCAGAAGTCCAAAACTTACAGCAAACTTGACGAGAGGATCCGGGATAGCCATCTCCTTCCACTTGGGGTCCCAAGCCTCGACCAACGCCTTGGCCTCCTTGGGAGAAATAATGTCACCTCCCTGGTTATCCGTACGGCCAAATTCCTGCACCAGCCGCGCAATCTTGGCCGCCGCCTCCTTCTGTGCCTCGGAAACGGTACCGTGTGTCTCAAAAGCCCTCAGACTGATCGCGGTCGCCCTGTTGAAATCCTTGCGGTTCGCCGGCACCCATTTGTCCTTCAACGCCTTCCTGTCTAGCTGTCCCATCACGAGGGCCTCGACGAAGGCCTGCCTCACCAGCGCCTCGCACACATCTCCATCCTCCACCTTGTCCGCGAGACTCCGCGCCGAGAAGCCGACGTACTGGTTCTCCTCACCCCAGTTGCCGGGCTGGTCCCACCACCCGTCGAGTCCTCCGATCTCCTCGAGGCCGTCGATGGTCGTGGCAGCAACGTAGTTCTTGCGCTTCAGGCTCGCCTGGGTCGGAGCCCACGTGCGTGCATTCTTCGTCTTGAGATTGGATTTGGGCACGTGTCGGAGACCCTTCTTCCTGAGCTCCTCTTCCTGCTGCCGCCTTCGCTCCTCCTTCGCCGCCCACTCCTTGATCGTTGCGTCCGCATCTTCAAAGTTGCGCGCAATCTTCTGGTCCCTTAGAGCATTGGCGGCCGCGGCATCGTCGACGTCCTCCAGGCCGGGAGCATCGCCTCCTCTCCAAAGCGCCTTGCGAACGCCTTGTCTGGAGTTGAGCGTCGGTGTTGTCGAGAGGGCTCGGTGGGTGGCAATGGGAAGGGTCGAGGTCGTGCAGGTGCATTGCGGCGACGATGCGGCAGCCACCAGCGGATGGCCGAGGCGAGATATTCTGCGCATCGCGGCGGATTTGGGTGCTGTCTAGGTTGGGGAACTGAGGGACCTCCTACGATCGAAGCACGCGATAGAGGGAGCTCTGTGTCTTCCCAACTGGAACTTTTTTGGATGCTGGGGTCAGGCTGGCGAATCAAAGGCCGTGAGCTTCAGCCACACGAGCGACTGGTGTGGGTGGCATGTGTGGCTTGTGCGCTAACCTGGGAGCAGCATCAGCCTTATTCTTCAGCGGCGACAACCTCAGTTTAACGTCGCGCGTTTGACACGGGTCGTTTTGGAGTCGTTCCCCGCCAATATGAATCGCATATCGCTCATATTCCTGCTGCTCTACGTGTTCGTCGCTCTAGTCAGCGCAAACTGTATGCATGCTACAATGCTCCGCTCCGCCAAGATAACTACTAACAACCTCCAAGCAGCTCCAACATTCTGCAAATGCACCTGCTTCAAGAATAGTACCATCGTCGCTCTGGGTCCTCAGCACTCCGAGAACAAGTCCGAGTCCTCCCCGCGAAACCTGCCTCCATCCAATCTCCACCACGAAGCCAAGCGCGCCGCCTCCTCATCCTGCTCGCAATGTACGAAGGCATTCTGTCTCTCCAGAGGTATCGACTTCTGCCGCGACGCAACAGAGGAGAACGTCCAGACCATGTGCTTCCAGCGCGATAGCAACAAGGACCGAGTCATCGTCTGGGGATTTCTCCTAGGTACGACGGGACTGCTGGGGTGGGCGGCGTTCAAGCGTGCGCAGGAGCTGCGGGAGGGGAAGAGACAAGCTGAGGCGGCCGCGGCGGGGAGAGGGCGCGGGGATTACAGCCCGCTGTCGCCATCGACGAATTGATTTCACATGGGAATCGGCGTTCTGGTTGGTTACGGGTTGGGCGCGCGGTCACGGACACGGATATGGATGGGAGCTACCCCTGTCACGGCATATTGATTTTACGCAGAGTCAAATAAATGGGAGATATGCCAGCGATGTTGACCAAAGCTATGTTTTCTCCTACGTCCCGTTGCCTCACTGAAAATACAAACATCATTAACCCATGCACCATAACCATGAAGCAAAAGACTTTTCTGTTTTCTTCCCTTAAAGCCGCCAAAAAAATGCAAATGCCATGCATGTGTGTATGTTCAGCGCCTCCATTTATTTAGTCCTCATCATGCCGTTTTTTTGGCGTCAAATCTACTCCTCCTCAAGGTGAGTGACCTTGTGCGAGTCCTCGTTGCCGTTGGCCGAGTTGGCGTTGACCTCACGACGGACGCGGACGGCAGCGGCGAGGTCATCAAGCACGGCGATGGTCGAGTCCCAGTCGATGCAGGCATCAGTGATGCTGACTCCCTTCTTGAGAGTGGCAGGGCCCTCGGCGGGAACCTTCTGGTTGCCCTCGTTGATGTTGGACTCGATCATGACACCGACGATAGACTTCTCGCCCTCTCTCAGCTGATCGCCGATGACGGCGGCGACCTTGGGCTGGTTACGGTGGTCCTTGTTGGAGTTACCTGAAGACGAGTTAGTCACCAGTCCTGACACGAAACAAAGTTGAGAAAGGGTTCGCCAACTCACCGTGAGAGCAGTCGATCATGATGGCCTGCTTCTGACCCTTCTGGGTAAGAGTCTCCTTGGCCTTCTGCACGCTCTCCTTGTCGTAGTTGGTACCCTTGGAACCACCTCTCAGGATGACGAAGCCGTGCTCGTTACCCTTTGTACGGGTGATAGCAGCCAGACCCTGCTTCGTGACACCCATGAAGTGGTGCCTCGACGCCGCCGCGCCGATGGCATCGATGGCAACACCGAGGTTGCCGTCAGTGCCGTTCTTGAAACCCACGGGGAAAGACAGACCCGACGCCAGCTCACGGTGGAGCTGGGACTCGGTGGTGCGCGCACCGATGGCGCCGACGGAGATGAAGTCGGCCAGGAACTGCGGGGAGATGGTGTCGAGCATCTCGGAGGCGATGGGCATGCCCGAAGCGGTCAGGTCGCGGAAGAGGGTGCGGGAGACGCGCAGGCCCTTGTTGATCTTGAAGGTGGAGTCGATGTCCGGGTCGTTGATCAGGCCCTTCCAGCCGACCGTCGTGCGCGGCTTCTCCAGGTAGGCGCGCATGACGATGCAGAGGTCGTCGGACAGCCGGGCGGCGACGTCCTTCAGACGAGCGCAGTACTCGAGGGCCATGGCGGGGTCGTGGATGGAGCAAGGGCCGATGACGACGAGGAGGCGGTCGGACTTGCCCATGATGATGTCGGCGGCCTCATTGCGGCCCTTGACGACGGTCTGCAGGGCCTTCTCCGTCATGGGAATCTCGGAGGAGAGGAGGGCTGGGGGGATCAGGGGGTCCTGTCCCAGGACTGAGGTGCATTAGCCATTGTGTTTGTTTGGCGATGTGCTGTAAGCCATCGCAATGGGATGCCGAATAGTTGTGCACATGAGACGGAGTTGACTCCGGAGTTCATGAAGGCCCAGCTCAAGTGTCTCAGTGAGAGAAGCTTGAGAAGAAGGTGGGGCAGGCAGGTGAGAGGGAAGGATCGGTGACATCCCGAAGTGGGTTCGTCACAATTCAACACCCGGGTAAAAATATAAAAAAAAAAAAAAAAAATGGTGACTCACTCCTCACGTCGTCGGCCGCGAGGGGCTCATGCTGAAGGTCGAGACCAGGCATTTTTGATGTGATTTTATGAGAAGGGTATCTAAGAACTGCGCAAAAAGTCAATTAGCCTTCAATCCGTCCATATTCACAGCGCGAACAGGCATGCCCGCCCACTCTCTCGTCTCATCGCGGGGTTGCGTCGTGAGAGTGCGGCCGCACCCGCCGCCGCTCCCCGGGGTAGATGGTCAAAGACTGGAAGGCCAATCGGAAGGGGAGCAGCAGATTCGCTTACACTGAGCTTAACGAACTGGAAAACAAACAACCAGCAACTGCTGTGATATTATGGGAGGCTCGGCTTTGCGAGGGGCGGAATCGGTTCGCCGTGGACTGCGGAACTGGGTGTCGTGTCGTGGGATCTGCTGCTTGAGCCGTCGGTGACCGAGGATGCAGGATGAATTTTCGTCCACAGGGGAGAGGAAAGGTTCCAGTACTGCCCTTTTTTTTGGGGGGGGGAGGGAGGGCGACTTGCGTGGTGGGCGGGTTGTGACTCAGACTTGATAGAAATGTGGATTGCTTGGGAATTTTCAAAATTTTTATTTAGATGCTTTCCTTTCCCGGGTCTGTGTGTGCGCGCGTGTGTGTGACTGCGTGTACGGGGGAATTGGGAGTAACTGGGTATTATGTGAAATTTTCTTTGGTATGCTTGGTGTGACCCCGGAGCCCTTTTTTCGGAGGCAATCCCGCCGCCAGTAGGATGTATCTCTGAGCTGGGTGGACGGCTCAGAAGAGGTACCTCTTTGCTTCATCAGTGGTCTCCGATTTGCGGTCTAACAATGCGCCTGGGCTGTTCGAAAGGGCGCCGTTATGGTTCCACGTGCGGCTAGACATGTCAATGTTTCGTGTCAAAATTCAGCCCTTGCGGTGACAAGCTTGTCAATCGTGTCTACTGCGAAGTATGTGACTGGACAAGACTGCTTAAGGGAATTGTGCATGCCGGGGGCCCCTTCGACGGCCCCTGGCTTCATCAGACCACTTGCGAGAAGGGTTCTGGGCATTCCGCTCTCCAAAAGGGTCCAAGGAAGAGAGAGTCAAGACGGGCCGATGGCGGGGCAGAAATGGAGGGGCTATCGGCTGCTAAAACATGCAGCAGGGAGATGCGAGCAATCAGTCTCCAGGCGTCTTCTCCAGCGTAAGACGCCTCCGTGGAAATCTCACGGCCAGCTTGAATTCAGGTCGTGAGACGTCCTCTCTTTGATGTATGTAAACTGGCTCTTGGATCTTCCAGTGAGAGTTACCTCAAGGGCCTAGAACTCTGGACTCTGACCCCGACAGGAGCCTGTGGTAATGACATGACTCTGATTGGTCAATTCAGCAGCACCCACTAGGAACTCGCCGGCCTTGACCGAGAATAGCGGGGTACTCGCCGGCAATTGAAGGTGAGCAATTTTGGTGCCTCAACCGCCCACAGCCAGTAATGCGCCTCACACACAAGTTTTGAACATGCTATTCTTCATCGCCCGTCCTATGCTCGCCTGTATCAAACAACACTTACAATACATTGCACAGGATTTCACGCTCCTTTCCACGAAGACTGAACCAACAAGTAATTGCCATCGCCAGAGCCAGGTAATCTGTAGAATCGACATTGTCCAAAGCGATGAGATTCGGGAACGAATCGGCGCTGCAAAAGGTCCACAGGCGCGGGAACAGCTGCTTCTTCGCCCTGAACGCGAGATCCAAAATCGACGGCCCGAACCCCGCCGCCTCCGCGCCCGTGACCTGCGTCAGAGTCCAGCTCGTCTCCACAACAGGCGCATCCCGTCTCGTCTTGTACTTGACCAGCTTCCTCTGCTGGTCGTCCATCATGACGCTGACGTGGTCCGTATTCGAATACGCGACCGCCGGACGGACGTGGAAGAAGCGCGATTTGACGTAGAACCCCTTTCCCTCGTACTCTTTGGGGATGCGGATGTGGTGGCCGGCCTCGATCAGACATACTACCGCAGCCTTACCCGAGCCGATGAAATCAAGGATGCTCAACGTCGTGAGATCATTCGTGCCTGGGGGCGCCTCGTAGAGATTCCTCAGTCCCGTTGAGGGATTGGCGAGCATGGCAAATAACCCGTCCCACTGCTCCTGGTCAAAGTCCACGAATGCCGAGTCGCTGTCGTAAGCATGTGAAAAGTCCAGAATGACGAGCTCTGGACACTCCGCTGTGAAGAGGTTGACATGCGCGATGATCTCGGCAATGGACACCCCGTTCGCACCCTGCCATCGCAAGGGAGTCCTGGTGTTGCTGTAATGGCCGGTGAAATACGCCCCGGACGACACCACGGGTCTAATGTCAAAGAAGCGCACGCCGTTAGCTAGCTGCTCCCCGATGTTGCGCGTCTGGGTCTGGACGTTTGCCGGCGTTACAAAGGGTGAAGTCCTGGTGATCAGTTTATCCAGGCTCATTCCCGCATCGTGAGCTTCGAGCATGCAGATCGTGCGCAGGGTCTGCTCCCCGATCGCCGGCAGCGTGTCCCTCATCCATGTTCTCCCGGGTGGGTTGGACGAGACGAAGTTCTCTTCGGTGCCGCCGAGGAACAAGAACGCACTGCCGTTGTGAACGAACGGCGTCGTTATCCTTGCGCCTTTCGAGTTGCCAAGGCTTGAAATATCAACGAGTTGTAGATAGTAGAGCCCATCGCCAAAGTCTCTGCCGTTGATGCCTATTTCGATGGCCGGAGAGTGGTCGCCGAAGGAGTACTGCGTCAAGCCCCAGTCATTGGTTGTGGCTGTTCTGAACTCTGCGTAGGCATCAACAAGTTCACCTACGCGACGATGAGACATGTTTATTCACTACCAACGATGAAAGTGTGGCTGTGGCTTACCTGGGTTGATGGTTTCCGGAAGCGACCAGGCGCTCATGTCGCCGGCGCGGGGCTCGGGCTGGAAAGTGCGAATCCATCTGTATGGTGTTGCGTTGACAACGCATAGCCTACCACCCCATCCCATTTCAAAAGTTCTCTTCAGATTTTGAGACGTGAACCTCGTTTTTACAGGACCGTTCTTGACGGCTGAGGAATGAGTTCTGGCCGTCGGTGGCTTGCCCTCGAGCGGGGTTCGAACTCTCCCTTAGTACCTCTATGATCTCATCTCATCTTAGGTAGCCTCGGGTCAGGTCGCACCTGCGCCTTTGGTAGCTAAATGAGATGTCTCTCAATTTCCTGTGTCAATCTTGAAAGTGAAGGTCCGTGTATTTTGAAGAAACCCCACAAGTATAACGCTAGCTGAATTATTTTCTCATTTTTAACCCCTAACATATCCCGAAAACCTATTACCAACATACACTTGAATTAAATTCTGGGACGTCAAAGAAAATCAGAAATGCAGAGAGCGGAATTCCTCCGTTTTCTGAATACATATCATCTATCTCCGAATCAATGCTTGACTTGGGCTCTATGCGATTGTTAATTGTCTACTGACCTTGCCGTCACTGTAGGCCTCGTTGCCTCCAACTACCATAGCTAGCCATGCTTCATCAAGCCATATGAAACCGATCCGCACAAACAAGTTCTCACTGCTTCCAACCTTCTGCAAAGACAACCCTGGCCGATAGGTTCTTGGGTTGGTTGAGTCCATTATCAAACAGAAAACATCTCTCAACCGACCGCAAGGAACATCAGTGTCGAGGAGGGCCTCCCCAACCAGCATCCCGTGAGCGTCTACCACATCTTTACCAATCCACGGCTCGCTTCTTTCCCGGAGATATGCCAGAGAAACCAGAGGAAAGCGGTGCTTTAAGTCGACCCGGGCCTCAAAGACCTCGCCGTAATTTCCCAACTTCCCCCCCACCTCATACCGGACTCTCTCAACCTCGCAAGCGTTATCGGTAACCAATACGAAATCACTCATCTTGGACCAGAATCTCAAGGAACCGTCGAACCTGGCCCAAGTCCACGACGGAAGAAGGTCGGATGTTGACGGGCTCTTCTTCCCAGTTCTCCACCAGAGCAGACCAGCCACCAAGTCCTCCTCCCAGAGTCCCGCTACATAGGATAGTCCAGTGGTGCTATGGAATACCTTGGCGATACCGGCCAAAGCGGGTAGCTTATCTCGTTTGAAAGTCAAATGGCGTTGGCTGTAGAGCATCACCATGCTGTACCAATGGCCCGCCTGTAGCGTCGTCTCGAGTCTTTTGGGGCTCCACGTCGACGAAGGATCGAATCCTATGAACTTTCGGCTGGGTTTTGAGCGCATGTCAATCCTCTCTTTGAATTCTACTCCTTGAACTGAGTCTTGATTGATGTCGATGTACTTGCCGTCTTGACGAACTGTTGACTGAAAACATTCCCAGTAAAGTTGCTGTTTTCCATAATAAAGAATCCGAGATGGCAGGATCTTTTCTTGGAAGACCCAGCCTCTAGAGTCTAGTGGCGAGTCTCCGATGCGCTCAATGGGGAAAGAAGGGTCCCGGAAGTAGATCGTGCCTGTTGACCTGCTTCTATCACTTCGATACGTGATCGGAATCGTTCGGGGAGGCTCCCCTCTGGGGATGAAGCAGCCAATCTTCGAGTTTGGCGCCCCACGAGCAGCAATAGTCAGGCAGCTTCGGCTGTAGATTTCGCCCATCTTTGCGGCCTCCGCTTGCCAATCCTCGTGGGAGTCTTGGAGAATGCAGAGAGAATCGATCCACAGATACTGGACATTGAGCTTCCGGGTGACTTGGACGGCGTCTTGAAAAGACTTTGGCAAGGTCGACAGCGGAATGCTTAGCTTACGTGTTTCCAGAGTGTCTGTTGTGGTCGTCAAAGGTACCTGACCACCCCAGCAATGACTGAGAGTCACGTACCGGTCACTTGCGCCGTCGCTCTCGAAGAGCCAAGGCGCTACTCCATTCTTGCTCGAACCAACATCGATGATTCTAGATGGCAGGGTGCACGAGAGGTTCTTTGGGCATTTATCATGCTGACGGAGACATGTTTCTAGCCAGTCACTGGCTGTGTTGTAATCGTCGTCAGAATCGCCCGGCGTTCGAGGGAGGGGCCTCCCGCGAACTTCAGCCTCGGAAGCCGCCAAGTCGTCTGCGTTGAACATCAATGGTCAGCCAACTAAGTCAGCATAAGTCACAAATAATAAAAAACCACCTTCATCGCTGAAGATATCGATGAAGCCGGACAGCCCGACTTGATAATCGGGATGCATCGTGGGATCATATACATCCTCCAGGCCATCATCGCTCAGATCCGGTATGTCACCCGTCGTGGTGATGTGAACTCGATCGAGCCAGCCCATTTGGCCTTCACCCCAAGCTACCAATGATAATTGCCGTCCTGGATATTGTTCAGACACGTGTTCAAGTGCTGCTTGTCGATATCCGGAGGAAGGCAACAAGTGATAACGTTGCTCACTATCTGTGTCGTCGGCCTGGACTCGGCCCAAGGCGACCCAGATGAAGACACAAAGTGGACAGCCTCTTTCGACAGACTGTTTGAGAGCGAAATAATTTGGCTGATGAGGTTGCATGCGATCTTTATCAGGTCCCCTCATTTTTTGTACTGAAATTTGGCTGCATTTATCGCACAACTTCGGGACCAAATATGCTCCAGGGAGAGAACATGAGTAGGAGCCAGGTACATTCTCCATTATCCTACTATTTTGTATTATTCGAGAAGAAGAAAAAAGAAGAAAGAAAACCTTGAGTTGGGCTCGCTCTGGTTCTGAACTGCATCGTATCTTCCTTGTTTAGATCAGGCTGTGGTATCATGCGTATTACCACGATGGAGTTCAGTTCCTTATCCTCCAATCATCTCGTTAGCCCCGGAACCTGGGGTAACACTCCACCTTATCCCACAGAGGCTCGTCGCCCTTGACCAGATCCTGCAGTCGCTGCGGTGCATCCATCGTCAACCTTCTAGAGATGTCCTCACCGGAAGCTCACCGAACCGGGCCGCTTTCGGCACTTTCCAGGTGAGACGTCCGGAAGGCCGGCGCATCAATGCGGCAAGGTCCACCAAGCGTCAACAAGTCAGATTATGTCCTTGTTAGGGGGCGCCGTCATCCTTTTGTTGCAACAGCAGATACCCAAAGAAAAAGTCGAATGAAACCGTATCGGGTCCGATTTCGAACGAACATGGAAACAAGATCGACAGACTTCATTCGGTTTCGCGGATGAGAGTCTTGGCCTTTTCAAAATAGCATCTCTCCTCTTCATATCTGAGTGGAGAACACGTTATGGCCGGCGGTACGTTTGGCATCTTGGGACAATGGGTCGCAGCAGAACACAGGCGAGAGCAGAATTTCCCCCAGGCCGTTGGTCCTTGGCGTGGCTCGAAGGGTCCGAGGGGTCCAGACTCCCGAGACCCTTGGATCGTTGTCAAGCCCGTCACCGGGGTTTGGGCGCCAGGCATTTTTCAGGCATAGTACGTATGGTAAGGCAGGTCGGGGGTCTCTCTCTTTGGCTTCTTACCTTTTACCTTTTTCTTTTTGTCTTTTGTCAGGTCCTCCGGCACCTGTGGCAGGCCATCACCATTTCGGGGGTCGGCAATCTACTTTTTTTTCCTCCGAGCTTGTATATATACGTGCGTACTTGTGCGTCCGTTCCCAATGGCCCCAAAGTCAAAGCTCAAGTCTATTGGGTTTTCCGGCGTGGCTCGAGCGGGCTGATAAAAAGCTACTGTTGCATCTGTGATCACCCAGTCTCAACCTTTGCCGTTTACAGAGTACATAGGCCATGAATCGTGGGGCGGCCGTACGTCGCGAGTTGATGAGGTGATGTCGACGACGACAAGTAGGTTGAGAAAGTGTGGGGCCTTGGATATTCTGGATTGCGGCAGGGTTGGACGAGAACAGAGATGATCGTCAAAGGCGGCAAGTCAGGGTCGGAACATCGAACCGAATATGGGAATTGGTTAAGATATTGCAAAGGCTCAGCGTCCATCAATCGAACATGCTCCTTCTGGTGCCTTCTGCCACCCCGCCATGTTCAACCACTAGGGGGTAATTTGAATATGCTCACTTCACATACCGCAGATAGTTCGCCATTGTATACCATCCCTCTTAGAAACCTTACCCTTCTTTAGGCATAGAAAAAACCAAAAACATGCCGTGTGCGAAGAGTGGCCTGGACTGGATAAGCGACGCTCAAACTCCCTTTGGGCCCTATCCACACTTATTCACCACCCCAGCACCGCATGAAGCAATCCTGAAACCGCCCTCAACACCACCATCCTTTTTTTTCTCCCTCTATCCAACGAACGAAGAGGAAGAAAAAGCAGAGTCCACCACCCAACGCCAACGGCAACCAACGAACAAGGACCGCCGCATGTGACGGGTTGAGAACGAGGGGGGCTTGGTAGTAGGCGGGACGAACCAGCAAATGGACAGGCAGCGGTGTTGAAGGCCGTGATGTCGATGAACGAACCCTTGTGAGGGTAGGGGGGAACAACGCACAGATTCTCCCAAAGTCAACCCAACAGGCCATTCTATGCCGTCTTGTGTGCTCAGTAAGATCCTCGTTGTGGTTCTGGCTGCTGGCTCAGCGCGAAGGGCGAGAGACAGACAGAGAGAGAACAAGCTACAGCTTGCAGGTTACGGATGGATGCGACAAGCTTTGACAAGTTGGATGGGAGATGGGCACGCGACAGAAACGAGCTCAGGAAGAGAGAGATAAAAAGAGACGAAGGAAAATGGGCTTGGTTTACGTGGTGGTGAAGACATAGATAGTACCTACCTAATCAACAACCCTCGGTGTGAGTGAGTGACATGGCCAAACCAATCCACCCCGGCACCTCGATCGGAATAAGAGCCCTTTTGCTGCCCTTTTTTGTTTCTAACAGCACCTTGCCCTATATCGCATCTTCTTCCTCTTCTCTTCTTCAACGACTACCCGTGATTCTTTTTCTCCGCGGTCCCCTACCTCGAGACTATCTGCTGCTCATTATTCAATTCCCGTATACTCTTTACCCGGTGGCAGTGGCAGTGTGGCTTCTGTCATCTGTCACCGATTTTCATCGTCCCCTTTTCTTTTTTGACTTCTTGTTCTTCTGTTGGAAGTAACGTTCATCAGTCATTCTGGACCGAACGGCTTCTGTTCGCCGTCTCGAGCCTTTATTCCTTTTTATATTTCGCTCAAACCGGGCTTTATTTTCATGTAATACGGCAATCACCAACGACCGATCCGTCAGACATTCCGCTGGACGATTCGCTTCTCCATTCCAACTCCAGTCTTCACAAAAGGCCCTCCTCCATCTCTGTGACACGACACGCGACCGAGCGCTTACTTTTTGCACCACGGGGAAACACGACTCGAGAATTCCAGAACGACCACGTTCCTTTGAATCGACCCTCAACATTCCACTCGCCTTTCAGGCTTTGTACCAGCATCGTCAACGAAGGAGGAGAACAAGGCTTGGAAAACGGGATTCTCGGTCGGATTCTGGTAGACTGGAACTAGCGCCGTCTTGCTATCGCTAGCGTCCCAGGCGCTGGGTTTATTGGGGGGCACCGAGTCACCGACGACGGACCTTCCTTGCTTCGCACGGGGATCTTTTTCTCAGTGACTTCCACAGCGCCTCGATTCCCCGTGCAGCCTGACGAGTATTTCCCTCCTTCCCCACCCTTTTGTGGCGTCCCGTCCAGCGCGGCGCTCTTTCCGCCTCAACTTTTATTCTTTTTATTTTATTCTGTTGTATTTAGGCAACCGCAAGCCTATTGCCGTTGCCATCGCTGTTGCCGCTGTCCGCCCAGAACTACCTAAATCTACTTTCTCCCTCTTGAGGTTAACACCCTCCTTCCTAAAAACTCGGCTTATATTTTACGCTTCTTTCCTCTTCAAGCGAGTTGAACCAACAGCAAGGGCGATTGGCGACTTCCTCAACTTATTCTTGCCAAGACAAGAAATACACCGAGAGCGGACAGCGGAGACTCTGAATCAAGGGCAGCTGCCAACCTGCACCTGTACAAATTGGGGCCTTCGGTTACCTCTTTGGGGGAGCAACTTACACGGCGACCGCGCCCAAACCCTGGATTCGCTCCTCCGCGGCTTCCACGCCCTAACCACCAAAACCAACATCAGCACCACCGCGAACTCGACTCAGCCTCCCTCCATTCGCAATCTCCTGTCACCCCCGCAGAATACAACTGGCGAGATCGACAAGGACCCGAGCCACTTCCCTGTTGTGCCGCTGGAGCCTTGGAGATTTGACTGAACCGTGTGTGTGTGTGGCCGCACTTGCACCTGCCACCCAGCCCGTCCCGTCCGAGTCCCAACCCCCGCCAATCCCGGCACCCTCAGTCCGGGGAGGAACTGGGCACTTCAACTGCCAGTGCGCTTGACTTGACTTTCGCTCTCCAGAACACGGACACACACCTCGAGAAGGACCTCTTTTTCTTCCCTTCATATCCACTCATACGACGACGACGACGATATCGTCAGAGTGACTCTTTTCTTAAGGCTGCCAAAAGAGCTGCTATCGCTAGGAACCGCGCTGCATTTCCATACGCCATTTCAACATTACCACCCCATTCTTTCGCATATTTCCTCCTACACAACGCGACTACTCTACGTCATTCCCACCCTCGCCATGTTCGGTCTTCAGCAATTCAGCCAGTTTCCGGACGTAACCCGGAAGAGGGGACGGGAGGACGACGATGACATGATGAATGGCACACTAAGCTTCGGTGAGCACAGAAACGTGAGTGCTTCTTTTGCTCCCGCCTGCTTCGAAACGCCTGTCGCTAACATTGAGGCTTGCACAGAAACGTCTGCAATGTCTGCCCCTCCGAACCTCGCCCAACTCGAAGCGCTGGTCTGCGCCCCTCATGCCCCTCAACGCAGTACCCTGCACACTCACACCCGGTGATTCCGATTCGGAGGAGCAGCCCAAGTCGCATTTCTCGCCATGGTCGTCATCCCCCGCGCAAGGGTCCTGCCAGCCCTCGCCCTTCCAGCAGTTCGCGCAAGATCATGACATGGACATGATGGACACAATGTCACCACCGCCTGTTCCTCAGCAGCACATCCATCCAGATCCGTCCTCTTCCTCTGTCAACGGTCGTATGCCCACCCCCATTCAGCCAAACTTCGCTGCCCAGGTTCGTGGTGGCGCCTGGGGCGGACCGGGACCCGCAGTCAGCCACCTTAACGGCGTGGTGAACATGGGCCATATGCATGCTGGCTTCGGCTCCGATGAGTCCCGCTGCGTACCCCGCTCTATGGATGGTGGTGACGATTGGAATGCTGTGCAAAACCGTAGACTGCCGTCTCCGATTAGTGAAGGAGAGGACTCGACGAGTCATACCGGTAGCGGGAGCTTGAGTCCCCCAGGAATGGTGCTCGACAACGGCTTCTCATCCAATCTCGCCATGCGTCTCGAGCAGTCATCGCTGAACGGCGGTCATGAAATGGACATGATGGGTATCGACGTTCACTCCAGTCACATGGGAGAGGAGCCTGTGACCACGACCATCGACGCCCACCCGACCGAGACGTCATCAGCCCCTGCAACTCCGTCACCTGGACGCAAGGGACACATTCGGTCGAGGCATACCGTCAACCACTGGACCTGGCAGCCCGGCATGAAAAAGAGCTTCAGCATCGGATACCGAGCTGACTGCGAAAAGTGTCGCCTCAAAGTTCCGGGCCACTTTAACCACATTATCGTCTCATAGAACGGACGGAGACTGTTGATTGAGGACTTGAGTGAGGCATCCCACCAGCTCTCAGATCCGTACTGCGCAGAAGACTACTTTATGAGGAAGCGAGAGGAACATTTGCGAAGACAAAGAGACCGCCAGAATTTGTCGCCCCTGGCGACGTTTCTGGTGGCATAAAAGCATGACTGGCACGACACCTCAGAGTGCCAAAAGTATTGATTTACGGCGTTTTTCATCCTGGTACTTTCGAGGGTTTTGGACGGCAGCTATTGGCCCGTCTTGCGTAATACCACTTTTAGCGCACATATTCCACTCGTTCGGGTCCGACTTTGGTGGGACTTTACATTCTCGGTTTATAGGTTTTGGTATGCATCCTGGGATGGGATTTGGGCGGCCCGGCGTGGCCGACTCGGATGATTGCATTTCGAAAGCGTTGTGGTGTACATAAAACCAGTACGAGGGGAAGTAATCACAGCAGCGAGAGCTGCAGCGTTGTCCACGACAGCAGATTGCTGCCAGAGACCACATCCTTTTCACATGCGCCCTGTCCTGAACATACGTGCCTGTACTCAACCTGACCGAAGCACTGAATGATTCGTCACCGACGCGGCACGACCACGCTCACAGAAGATTGGTCTGTGGAACCTAATTAGACGGAAACCTTGGGCAATGCGAAGACGAGATGATATTTGCTTCCCGCATGCAAAAGATTCAACCGGACGCCGTCTAATGCACATCCAGTCAAGTGTACATACACTATGATACAGTGACGCTTCCTACATCACCATCTTCCCCGGCCTTCGGGAGGTGGCAGAGCTGCACTCGAACGGGGCTTTCTGTTCGCCCATGCCAACCATCCCGCAATTATCAAGTGATATCTCCGTTCTCCTGCTTTTGTTTGTGTGTGTGTTCGTCTATGCACCCAATATCGTCACAAATACCACATGCTCCGTTTTCCTGGTCTGTATCAAATTATAACATTGCCACCATGACAAATCGTGCCTCCCAGAAGCAGAGCCCAGGTTCCTCAGCAGAAGTGGGGAGGGAGAGAAGGCAGAGAAAAGAATTCACAGCTTCTACCACCACCCCTTCTTCTCCGTCTTCTTCTCCTCCGCCGGCAGTCCAATCTGGTCCAGAGCGCCTCCGCGCCTCTGGTTCTCCCTCTCCCGTTCGAACGCAGCCTTTGCCTTGTCCTGGAGAAATTCTTTACGATCCTCGACGGCGCGCGCAAGGTCCGTCGTGCGCATACCCGAGGACTCGTCTTCTTCGGAGAGAGAGGGCGAGCTGTCCCGTGAGGAGAAGGGCCACCAGCTGCTGCTCTTCTTTTGTGTGACGGGTGCGGCCTCGGATGCTGTAGGGAAGGTGGGGGCGGCGGTCTCGGGAGTTTGCTGTTTTGGTTGTCCGTTTCCGAAGAACTTCTCGGCCTGGGTTGTGACGGTCGGCGCGGAGAGGAGGGGCGGGAGCTTGACGCCCGTCTCGCGGGCGCGGGCGTTCGCCTCTTCGACGAGGGTGACCTGGGCGTCGGTGGCGGTGCCGTTGATGAAGGCCAGGCGGGCTGCGGACAGGGAGTCCTCTTCCATTTTGCGCTGGGCTTCGATGAAGTCTGCGCGGCGTTGCTTGTTGTAGGTTACCATGTCGTAGACGGAGTAGACCGAGACGAGGCCGGCGATGGCTGGGAGGATTGCGTTAGCTTGGAGGTCTCATTCTTGCGTCGTACGTCTGTCTGATTCTTGACGAAGGATGCTTCTTTGCAGTCCCTGAGGTGGCGAATTCATGACATCCAGCCCAATTGACAACCCACGACCTCTCGGAGAAGACGCGGAAGAACAGAGGGTGAAGCACATTGAGAAAAAAAACGTACCCGTGAAGCCGACCAGTCCGATGACGGTAGCCCTATGCGCGACATCGAAGAACTTTCTACTGGACCCGATGACACGGTCGACGCTGCTGACCTGCGCCTTGCGCGCGGCCTCGTGGGCCGCCCGGAGACGACGGACGCGCTCTTCGGGGGTCTCGCCCGGTGACCTGCCGGGGACCTTTGTTGTGAGGATCGGCTTTTGTGTAGATGCGGCGGAAGCGGCCTTTGCTGAGGATGATGGTGTGGGAGCTTGCTTGGAGTCGGCGTGCGGGGTGGTCGATGTGAAGCGCGTTGCGTCCTTGGCGCTTCGGGGGGAAACGCGAGAACTCATATTGTGGGATGCTGTCGTTTGCTGGCCGTCGATTGGGGGTTGTCGGTTTGGCAGGTTGGCTGGCTGGCTGATTGAGGTTGACGTCGGACACACTCGGATCGGGAGAACAGGGACGGCGGGCAAGGCAGACGGGATTCGGGCTGGGCTGTCGTGAGATTTTTTGGAGCTTGGGATGGAGACCCGGGACGTTGGGTTTTTTTTTGCGGGGTTATGATTGGTGCGGTTTCTTCCGGGGCTTCTGTCGTACGAGAGTTCTGAGGGAGTTTCTCGTGCAGATGGACACATGAGGGAACGTGAAGAGGTTGTTGGTCATGTCAATTTTGCTGAAAGATTGTTACATAGAGACTTGATGCGGATCTTGAACTCCTTCTTTGCATGTGCCTTGATGGCAGACGGTCTGGAGCGATGGCTTTTGGATGAGCTTGGTGGGCGCTTCGTGGGTGCTCCTATTGGATGGGCGATGAGATCTTTACAGGAAAACATTTCAGTGACAGATGGGAGGCACAGCTAGGATCACAGTAATCCAAAAGATCAGGACAGACGAGATGATTGAGAGAATCTTGGCTATAGTTCTGATCAATTATGTGTGCAAGACTCGGAGAAGCTAACGGGTCAAAATGAACCGAAACTGGAACACAATGACAACGTGGGCGGGTGTCGCAGCTGGCTGATGATGTACAGAGGCTCACATCTTCTTCATGACCCTGCGCGAGGCAGAGAACACAATGAAAACGATTTGGAAGGTATACATCAAAAATTCCGCGCGCGACGGTCCCGAAGGACAATCGAAAGGGATCGACTCCGCGATGTGCAATGCAGGCCTCTCCCTTTGCCTCCAGGAGTTCTTGATCGCCCGGAGGCCGCGCAAGGTAAGTATACCTTCTAAGAAGGAAAGAAATAGAAAGTTGCGCGAGGTGGACGTCTTTTTATAGATGTTCAGAGGCCGTCCACGATCAGTAAGAGTACGTACTGCGGCAGAAAAATTCACCTCTCGGCCACTTGACAGGCGTTCATTGGCAGCGCGGATCAAACTTCCACCGTCGCCTGTTCCACCAGACGAAGCAGCCCCGCGGCCAATCAACACCACCGCCGCCATCCACCCGTCAAGGTCCCGCTCCAAAAAATCCCACCCCAGTACGTACCGAGCATTTCGTAGGGTTTTCATGCCCTCCAGAGATTTTGACTCGTCGTCCTCCAGGAAATTTCCCACGCGCCTCCAGCAGCATCTCGACGACCCGGCCTAGGACTACTAACCCTTTGATCGCGACACAGGCACAATGGTACGTTCGCCGACATGATATCCACGATCGCCGATGACGGCGTTGCTGCCGTCGCAGTTAACTGACATTGTCTTTTTTTTTTTTTTTTTGTAGGCGATCGCACACAACCAGCAGATCCCCCACAACCGTGAGAATCCCCCATCTTCCGAAGAAGCGACGACGACATCGAGAAACGACGACGACTGACTGAGACAACACAGACTTCCGCAAGGATTGGCAGCGCCGGGTCAGGACGCACTTCGACCAGGTATGATTTCAAAATCCGGATTTTTTCGAGACGATAGAAATCACCGGAAGGGGAACATGACGATTCTGACTGGAACTTCATAATAGGCCGGCAAGAAGCACAGCCGCCGTGTCGCCCGTCAGGCCAAGGCTGCGAAGGTCGCTCCCCGTCCCGTCGACTTGCTCCGCCCGATCGTGCGATGCCCCTCGATTAAGTACAACCGCAAGGTCCGTGAGGGCCGCGGTTTCACCCTGGCTGAGCTCAAGGTACGATTTAGTCCTTTCGGATGGTCTCTGAGAAGGGGAAGGAAGGATGAGTACTGACTTGGACAACCCCAAAGGCCGCCGGCATCCCCCGCCTCTACGCTCCCACCATCGGTATCGCCGTCGACGGCCGCCGCCAGAACCTGAGCGAGGAGTCCCTCGCCGCCAACGTCGCCCGCCTCAAGGCCTACAAGGAGCGCCTCGTCGTCTTCCCCCGCCGCTCCAACAAGGTCAAGCAGGGCGACTCCAAGGTCGACCTCTCCAAGACCGAGACCGTCCGCAACAGCTCCGCCGCCTTCCCCTTCGAGCAGGTCGCCGCCGGCTTCTCCGAGGTCTCCAAGTCCGAAGCCCCCAAGCCCATCGAGGGCGGTGCCTACCGCAAGCTCCGCGACCAGCGCGCCGAGGCCCGCAACCAGGGCAAGAAGGAGAAGCGCGCCCGCGACGCCGCCGAGGCCGAGGCCGCCAAGAAATAAGCAACCCGACCGTCTCGGATTGTTACTACGTCTTGGTGTCTTTAGGTCTCTTTCGGCTGTTGTGGTGTCGTCTCTTACGTGGTGTCGGGGGTTTATCTTTGGCTGCTGCGGCAACGAAATGGAAAAAGATCAGGAATTTCGGCTTGCTGCGTTTCGCGACACGTTAAACAAAACACAAAACTGATCTGGGCTTTGAGGGAAATGAAAAAGTCTAGAACACGGTTTTTTTTTACCTCAGCTGGGCCTGGCGTGGGTTTCAGCGGAATGAGAGATACTCAGGACAAGGTCATAAAGAAACTATTGCATTGATCACGCCAGCACTGTTTGTGTCTTGTTTCGCCCTGGGGTGGGAAGCACGCATATGAGAACGACGTGACGTGTATCATGGGTTTGATGTGACAGGAGTAAACTACGAATTGGTTCAACAGCCTCGCGTTCTGAGTGATCCCATGCATCGTGAATCTTATTCCCAGGCGATGGGTTTTGCACATGTGCCTTTCTACTTGCAAGTTGTGTGGGGAGCCATCTATGGTTTCAATAACGCTGCCATGCTCTAGGTATTGCTACCGAATCATTTGTACATCAGGATAATACGCTATGCAGTCTCCGTCCCCTTCTCTTCCGCAAGCATCTCTCCGCCCTCCCTCAGCATCTCCTCCAACGCAGCCCTCCGCGCCGCAGGCAAATCATCCTGGTGTCTCCTCACCAGCTCGCTGACCAGGACAAGCCCGTTCTCCCGATCAACCTTCTTCATCCCGGCTGCCTGACTTGGGTCCGTAGCCTGAGGTTCCAGTCCCAGACCATCCATCATTGCCGCAGTATCCCCTCCTCCTACAACCATGGCTTCTCGACCTTGCGTGATAGGAGCCTTTGCCCCATGCGGTTCTTCTTCAGAGAAACTACGTCCCGTAATGGACTCCGTCAGGGCCTCGAATGCCCCCTGAACCTGCAACGCGCGAATCACGACCCCGGCGCCGTCCTTGGACCGACACATCAGCGCGAACACGAACCACGCCTCGCTGCGCAGCACCGGGGACTTGGTCTGCGTCACCAGGAAAGCGAGGGCCTTGTTCAGCACGGCGTGCTGCCGGTAGAACCTCTCCCGCCTCCTGGCGCCTCCGTCCGACTCGGCTTCCGCCGCGGCCGTGGGCGACAGCGGCTTCTCGGGTCGGAAGACGTAGCCATCCTCGGCGGGGTCCCAGTCGGGCAGCAGAGGCGGGATCGGGGCCGTGTGGAGCACGCGACATACGGCCGCCGCGGCGCGGGCTGCTTCGGTCTTGGTGTGGTCTGCGTCGGAGCGCGCGAAGAGGTCGAGGAGGCGGTGGAAGTGGGTTGTGTCGTGGGAGGGCGAGAGGGGGTCCGGGTTCAGCGGGGCGCAGAGGCGGCGGACGTTTGTGGGTGTGTTCACGAGGAGAAGTCGCGTCAGCGAGACGGCGGAGAATTGGACTTGGGGGTTCACGTCGAGGGCCCAGATCCGGGGCAGGATCTCTGCGTCGAGGAGGCCCGCGTCGCCGAGCAGAGCCTTGTTTTGGGATGGGATGGCGAGGTTTTTGAGGAAGGAGAGGGCGGAGTGCAGGAGGATCGAGTCCTTTGAGATCCGCAGGAGGTCGATTAGGGGCAGGTGGACGGCATGGTCTTTGACGAGGGCGTAGGAGGCTTCGTCGGAGCGGGCTACGTTGCCAAGGCACAGACAGGCTGCGGATTGGAGGTGGACGTCGGGCATGGAGAGCCATGATTGCAGTGTTTGTTGCACCGGCGAGCCGATGGGGTTGTAAACTGTGAAGGCGTCTGCGTAGGATATGTCCGCGAGGAGTTGGACAAAGGATTGCGGGAGGGCCTTGAGTTGGACTGCGGCATCTTCGTCTTCGACCCTGATTGCCTCCAGCTGGTTCTGCAGGTGGTAGAATGTAGAGAGCAGGATGGGTACGGAGTTCGTTGTGATGAGGGCATTTTGGATGGGCGCGTGCGTGAGGTAAGCTAGGGCGACGGCGACCAGGGAGACAAAGTCTTCAGCGTCTGTCGCGGGGTTCAAGGCGAGTGCGAGGAGGATAGATGGGGTCTGAGGCGGTGCCAGGGTTGCTTCTGTCTCGTGGGTTGCCAGGAGGGCAAGGATCTTGCTGATGATGCCTAGGAGGTGTTGGGCGTTTGCGAGGCGGGGGCTGGTGAGGAGGTCGACCAGGGAGAGCGTTAGAGAAGCGGCTGATGCTACTTGTTGGGCTGGCTCGTAGTCGACGAGGATGTTGTAGAGGACTGGCACGGCGAATGGGAGAGCCGCGTCGTCGGAGAGAAAGGCGATGATGGCCTGAAGGGCGTTTGAAGAGGCGACTCGGGCGCGGTTCTCATCTGTTTGTGTTAGAAAAATGACGAGAGAGTTGGAAGGTGAGTACCTGTGTCGGCGCATGAGTTGCCGATGAGACGGAGTGAGTGTTTCTTCAGGGCCGGGCGGAGACCAGGGGTGACGATGACGCTGAGGAAGAAGTCCACGATGCCCGAGTCCCCTAGCGGGAGTCTCCATGAAGCTGTCGTGATAGGGTTAGTATCTTAATACATCATGGGCTCATGCAAACGAATGTCACCTCACCGTCTCGACTTCCATCACCTAACTTCTCCGCAACGAGGTCAATCTCCTCACTCCCCGCATACCACAGTTGCTGCGCCGTATACAGCATATCGCCCGACAGTGCCGTCCTGTGAGCCCGGCCCTGATCTTCGGCGCCAGGGTCTGCCCACGCAGAGGCGGAGGCCAACAACGCGGCAATAGCGTCTGGAGTCATGGCTCTGCCCGTTGCCTGCGGTGGTCCGGCCATGATGAATCTTTTCTCTGCTTCTTCTTGTTCCTCCAAATCTCGAGAGGCCTGCGCAAAGCCCAACTACTGCCGTTGGTTCCGCAGTCAGCTTCTGTATTCGGGACCAGCGAACACCCCTCACGGTAACATCGAAACTGTACGCAGCTCGTGATTGGATGGTGCTGCTAATTATTGCTGGCTTGCGTGGTGGTGATGCGCTGAAATCGACTTGGGATGAGCCCGCCGAGAGGGTGCCGAGAGGGTGTCGAGAGGGCATGTGGAGTTGGCGACCGGGGTTGGTGATTGGTTTCTGCGTGTTTGCTGCTGTGGGGCCCTATGCTCGGCGGTGCTTGCGCGGCATGATGTAACGGCGCCGCGATGTGCCGGGCTGCCGAGGGTCCTCCGGGTGGTTTGGATTCAACCACTGCAGATTGGCCAGGGACCGAGGTGCGTCGTGGGAGATTCAATAGAGTCTTCTCCGTGTGCTTTTGAGAATGCGTTGAATCATTTCGGTTGCTATGCTTATTCTTTCGTCATTTTCAAAGCTGACTGTCTTCAACTATTAAGTTTCAACAAAAATCATTGATAAATTCTGACAACCAATTTCCACCGCACGACTTGCATTCTGAGCGCAGAAAGTGATGTTGTAAAGTTGCTACTATCAATATTGCCAACAACTTGGATGCTTATCTTCTTCCTTTTTGTGTTCTGATAAGTGGCCTCCGTTTACCATTGAAGCCGGGACCAATAAAAGCGTACCTAAGCTGCCCCAAATCACACAGAAAAAACCCAGCAGCAGTGAAAACAGTTCTAGGTTTCTGATACTTTGAACTATGATACCGCCTTGGTAGGCAAGAAAAGAAAATGGAATTAGACGGTGAACCAGGGCTCGTGTCGTTCTGCTCCGTGCCTTTCGCGTTGCCCGCCGTATAATATCAGACGACAAACTCCGGTTGATTGAGGGCATCCCCTGCATGTCATGTCGTCCATGTTAAGGGAGACCAACCGCCCCATTCCTAGGAATAATTTCTCATTCTATCGATTCCTTTCTGAATACATCACCGGAAACCATGCTTTCTGTCTTCACTCTCCTAGCGTCAACATGGAGCGCGAAATGACCGCTCTCAGCTCAGAGTTGCCAACTATCTACCAATCTCATCGCCGATACGTTATTTCTGCTAACCAGTCTCGCAAAAGAGTGGGTTATAGCGGCCGTGATTCCGCATTTCAGAGTCCAAAATTGATCCAACTGCGTCGGCGGACCAGCAACTCTAGACGTCGCTCGACACCGACAAAGGAAGCTGAGACGTCACTAGACATACTGTCTATCGTGTTGATTACGAGGATGATCAAGCATGGATAAAATATCAAGAAGAGCCCGAGACCGAAAGGAGCAAATTTTCCCTGGGTCTCGTGGAGGACGAGGCGTTACTGAGCGCCGCGTCCATTACGGATGTTCGGGACTTCCACAACAAACGGGTAATAACGATCACCAGTGTAGAGAACCCTCGCTGAATAGGCAAGAAGTTTGACTCATGCATGGAAATGCTCAATACGATTTCCTTATATATGTCGACAAAGCTGCGATACAGAGTCTTGATGACAGCATTTTTCAGGATCCATTGGAAGGCCCGTACTTGAGAGGCCCTTACATTCACCTCCTCGCTGCCTACTGGGGCCCCGAGGTCGAAAGACCACCAGGAAACATGGGCCCGATGAAAAATGTCCTTCCTACGAATTGTCCAGAGCATGTGAAGTTGGAATTGGAGGGCTTATTGATGGCGATGAGTTATTTGGAATTTTTAGGGTTGAATGATGCCGGGAGTGTCATCAAGGGGCTGAGGTCATTTCATTCAGTCTGCTGCCGCTTCACTCACAAGAGATATGATGAACTCGCCGGGAAGATTGCAGGCTGTGAAAAGAGACAAATCTACTTGACTGTAGAGGGTTTGTACAAATTAGCCAGAAGGCAATGCAAACCAAAGTTTCGCTCCGACCCACTCGTCGATTACTTTTGCCACCTGCTCGCGATGTTCCTGCTTGTACTTGAAGAAATAAGTCCCCTAGGTACACACAATCTCCTCATCTTTTGAGGCTAAGAAGGCTATCCTTAAGACGGCGAGCGTTGGAGGGAAACAGTCCGGCGTCCCCTAGAATTTGTATGAAAAGCGCTGGAACTTTAACCTAGCCAGCAACACTATCAATCTTAGCCTTCAACTCCTCCAGAGTCCACATCAATAGCCAAGCACGCGAAGTGTTTATGCGGCCAAGCATATCAATGCCTTGATTTACCTTTTCGGGTTCACCTAGAAAGCAGCCAGGAACCCGTTGATTGCTGGAATCGTGCCTGGCATTGGTGAATCTCAGGTCGGTCATTGTTTGATGAAGCGGGAAGATCCTGTCGGGAATCCCTGATTCGGCGAGACGGGCGAGTTCCTCCCTCACCCAATTTGTAATTGGTGGTTGCGCTGTGCCTAAGCAGCTCCGTAACGTTTCTGGAACTCTTTAGAATGGGGCGG
The DNA here is from genome assembly GCA_026260285.1 of Colletotrichum sansevieriae. Classification (NCBI taxonomy): domain Eukaryota; kingdom Fungi; phylum Ascomycota; class Sordariomycetes; order Glomerellales; family Glomerellaceae; genus Colletotrichum; species Colletotrichum sansevieriae. The sequence goes on along the minus strand of JAOQIF010000620.1, from coordinate 11,330 downwards.
GCCGTTGTCCGGGTTGAAAATATCCAATGCTGGGTGGTTTGAAGTTATGATGAAGTCGCTGAAGGTCTTGTGGATGCAAAGAAAAGCTGACTGATTTTGGACATGGATGCGTGATGGAGTTGACATGTACACTTGCAAGACGATGGATAGTCATTTCCCCGCTCGCTTCAATATCTTGTAGTCAGAGTCGCTTCACTTTTTGTTTGGTCACGTTCGACAGGGCAGATCTTATCCCGCGGATGTCGTTCTTGGCCCTCCCCGAGCCGCCGAGCTCAAGTCTCGAGTCACTTGAGATAGGCTGGGCGCAATTTCACCGGAATCACCACTTTAAGTGCTCGAGGCGAGGATATCGAGTATTTATGTAGAATTCCTGTTCCTTTTGGTTGAAAGCGTCAAACTCGTGGCCGCATGGAAAGCAGTCCACAAACCGGGGTTTCAAGTATTGAATCGGGCGGACAGTTGCCACTGCTTGCGAGAGTTTCAGCAAACTCTTGATTGGGGCATGACGTTCTTGAAAGTCGGCAAGGCGTAGTCGTATTCTTGCTTCTCACTATGTATCCATGTTGTCTAAAACAAATGGCACCTCAACCTGGGACTCCCCTAGTTCTAGTCACAGGAAAACCGACTCTTACGAGAGAATTGGCTGTACTGCTCACAGGAATATTAACACGGACCCCGGTGATTCTCAAGCCGATAATGCGCAAAACCAAAATTTAGGATACCCAGAAGAAAGGTCTGGCGGGCTCGCTGATACGTGAAACTTTGCGCAATTTGAGTCGACGATGTCTTCAGATGAGGTGGGCTTTTGTCTTGTGTGAGATTATCGCGAGACTTCCCGTTGGCGGACCGGCATGAAAACATTAGCACGAATTTGTGGCGGAACAGACAGCCTCCGTCCTTTGTGATTTTCCATTGACGACCTTCAGAAGCAACGAACTGGTTTGTCAATGAAGTCATGGACCTACCGGAACAACCGGACGTCGCATCGCCGACCCGCCTGCCATGTGGTATGATTGCAATTTCCCACTGAAAGCTTAGGGGCTGCCGGGCTACCCGTACGCGCTGTAGATGGCGGGGATACACTCCAAACTACTGAAGCCTAACGTACTAGACTCGGATCAGTCCCGCCAAAGAATGAATCCTCTATACGTGTCTTTGAAGGTTACGCTAAGCTCAGGTCCTGGGCGAAATTCGGTAGCTGGTATTTTGATGGTCTCGTTTTGGTAATTGGCCCGATCGCATACAAAAAAACGTCTGTGCATCCGCCTTCCACCCTACTAATATCCGACTTTAACATCAATATAATGCAAAATAGCTAGAATAATAAGGAAAAGTCGCAGAAAATCATAATTAGTAATTGTGCAAAGGTAGTTAGGCTCAGGGGGTTAGGGTGAGGTTAGGATTAGGGTCAGGTCATAGTTAGGTGTAATGGTATATGTTATTATGGCTGTTGTTAGCAGGGGAGGGCCAAATACCAAAACGACACCGTCAAAATACCAGCTACCCGAAGTTCACTGCGCAACGTTGACAAACCTCAACTCATTCACATCACCAATCAATTAAGCTTCTTTAGTCCAATTACTCGATCCAGTGACGCCCGCGCCCTACTCATGAACGGCAGTACATCGTTCGGCTGTCGTCGTCCCTTCATCTTCTAGCGTAACGCTCCATAAAACTACTTGAACCGACCGTCCCTCCGGCAAAACCCAGGTCTACCATCATCTACGCAGAAGAAGCCTCAACGGAAGGTAGGTAAGATGGCGTAACGCTCCATAAAACTACTTTAACCGACCGTTCCTCCGGCGAAATATAGTTCTTCCAACTTTCTACCCAGAAGAAGTCTAAACGGAAGGTAACCAAGATGGCGCGACGCTCTTTATTCAAGTCGCTCGTTGTATCATCATTCGTTCTCGTAACTTTGGCCAGAAACCAAGTTGAACGACCAAATCCCTACCATGAGGTTCCGCAACTACCCAGGCATGGCATTATTGATTCTTTCGAGGTCCCGGGCCCGGATCATCTAAACCCTCGCCAACAGAAGACTGCCGACGGGCTAACTGCACTCGACACGTTTACGTACAACGGTGAGACATGGACCGCGTATGAAGACGTCACTGGTTTCGACCGCCCTCTGGTGCTGGTCTCAGCCTCTGGAACACGTCGGGAGATCAAGCGCTATGTGGAGGCCTCGAGTGACGATGCCATTGAGATAAACAGAACAGTTAAGGCGTTCTTTGGCCTCGACCCTGGCAACGATGTCAATCTCAAGCAGAACGATGTGCTCGCAGAGCGGCTTCTCCGGGATGGCGAGCCCATCGAGGAACACGTTCGCGACGTCATCGGCCGCACCGCGTTGCCCTGGGACATGTATCTCGGAAACGTCCAGGCAAACGAGACGATGACCTTGGATTGGATGTCGACAACGGCGAACTACGCTCCGTGGGACGAATTGCTCTTCGCTGCGGACGGAACGCACTCCAACTACACCTTTGATGGCCTAATCAGCGGATGGATGCCCGCGTGCCGCAAGATCTATCGCGGGCTGGTAGATACGACTGACTGGGTCGACGTCACGACCTTTGCCGATGTTGATTCGCCCGACCCGGAGATCGTTCACATATGGTTCTCCATGACATACTTCAAGGGCGGCGTGGTACGCGCGCACAAGTATGCATTGGACTACAAGCAGTTCCTCCCCTTGAAAGTGCACCCCACCGCGAACGACTTCTATCCTGCTCTTATTCGGTTCATGGACTACTGGGAGTCCCATATGAAGGACAGCATCTCTTTGACCTTGCCCGACGAGACGTGGTCAGATATGGGCAAGCACGCGTTCGCAGTAGAGCTCGTCGGCCGGGCTGGCGGGGTGTCCCCGAGATACGGCGCCTTCGAACGGTACTATGGCGGATCGGAGTTTGACGGCTTGCAAGACATCCTGACGTCTTCGCTGGCGGCCAATCTTGCCTGGGGACGCTTCACCCAAGCCAAGACGATCCTCGAGAACTACATGGACTGGTTCGTCTACGACAGCGGCGCCATCAAGAATCGCGGACCTGAGGTGGGACAGTTTGGTCTGTCCCTGTCCCTGATTGCCCGCTACGTGCAGTACACGGGCGACGTCGCATTCACCAAGAAGTACGAGACCAAGATTCTCGCTTGGGTGAACATGCTCACCACTCGCCAAGACGAGGATCTGAAGTTGCCCAAAGACCATCCGTACTACGGGCTCATCTCGGGTTGGAGCGAATCTGACTCTTCGCTCAGAACCAACGCGTGGATATTCGAGAAGCCTTACTGGAACAACGGTGCGTTCGCCGCCCGTGGGCTGAAAGACCTGGGCAAGATCGATACCTTTGCCAACCACGCGAAGGACTGGAATGAGAGGGCCGAGAGGCTCATCAACCAGACATCTGTGACGCTGAACAAGTGGATCCAGCGCAACTACACGCCTCCCTACGTCCCGGTTCTCCCCAACGAGACCACCCATGTGCTGGAAGATCTGGCGGAGAGAAATTTTAATTCGCCGCAGTGGTGGCCTCACCGCGTCTACTCTGAGCTTCTCCAAGCATCTGTCCTACCATCGAACCAGACGAACATGGTCATAGACTCGATGCAGGCGTACGGAATCACCAGTCTCGGAGTCGTCGCCAACGTAACGCCGTTGAAGGCCAGCACCCGCGACATCCTCGGCATCATCTCCTACGGCTACGCGCTGAGTCTCCTCCTCCAAGACCGCATCGACGAGTTTGTGCTATTCTTGTACACGCATCGATATCACGTTCACAACCGCGGACTATGGGTTGCTGCCGAGGTTGCTGGTACCAATGGGGGTGCAAGTACTTACTGCCAGCCGGCCCAGTTCGCTATTCCCATTTTGCTGAGAGCGGCGTTGTTGCTGGATCACCCCGACGATGATGCCTTGTTGGTTGGACGAGGCATCCCGAGGAAGTGGCTCAGCAAGGGCAAGGTCGGGGTACAGAGGGCCCCGACGAAATGGGGACTGGTCGATCTCGATATGCAATTGGACGAGAAAGCGAGCACCATTACAACGGTATTGGGTTTCGACAAGGCGCCCCCAACAGAGGTGAGGGTTAAGATGAGAATACCGCAAGGTAGCCAGCTGAGGAACGTTACTGTTGGCGGTAAGGCGGTGGAATGGAAGGGGGACCAAGTCACACTGCGTCTTGGTTCGGACGCACGAAACATCAGCATTGTTGGCGCTTATGAGGTAGGAAACTTTGCACATGAGCGAAAGAACAATGAGACGGATTCGGAACGAGACCAGAACAAACAAAGCCGGAAGATAACGATGAAGGCTTCTCGGCGCAAAGCGGTATCCCTTTCCAATCCATCACGTCCCCTGCTGCTAAATCCTTAGAGGGATTAAAGACTGGGGCATTCATCCGAAGCGAAATCAAACCTGAAATGTGCTCCAAGGGGCGCAGGAGAGCAAACAAATATGTTTGAGATGAGCGTGCTGGTGGACATGGTTACAGGGGCAGTGTTTGCTCACTCTAGATTGGGCTAGCCTACTCGATCCTTCACATTGAAAGACCGAAGATCCGTGCTTCTTTCTGGTTGGGATATTAATCTCTGAGTATACTGTCTGATGAACAAGAGCGATGCGCTTCTTATCTCTATCTTTCTTTTTGATTCAAGCTGCGTCTCCAGCACCAGTATTCGTACGTCAAAATACCAGAATGCTTTTCCCAAGGGCAAAGTATGTTTGGCAGACGTGTTCAGGAGCGAGTCCATATCGACGCCTCTTTTCCTCGTTCCGACGAATGTCTTTTCCCAGCACAGGGAACCACATTCGCCCACAGATTCGAATCACACCAACACTCCGGCGTCTACCAACGACGCGATGGGTATCGTCGAAATTGGATGTCAACACAAAGTAGACCAGGAGGCGGAGACCAGGCTCAAGGATTCCATGAGCTTCTCAAGTGAAGCTCCGGTGAATCAATGGCTCAAGAAGAACCCACAATTGGTGCAACTTTGTGATGGCATGTTTTGCATCAACCATGAGGCCGTAGAGTCGCCCATAAAGCTGATGAACATGCTTCGACGCGCATCCCCGCTCGAACCTGCCGAGTTCAAGCTCGTTGCAGACGGCGTCTTTCTCGGCGGCGCCCGTTACAACAAGATTTTCGGCTATTACCGTCGCGGCGGGAAGCGTCAGATCAGGCCCTGCAAACGGGCTGCGTCGGCATCGTTTGAATCCGGGAGTTTGCTTCCGAAGCCGATTGGCGCTTTGCCGTATTCCATGCGACGTGTACTGATTATACACACCTGCGCGCAAGGGGCTGTCAAGCTTTGATAGACACGTCTACGAGAACTCGGTCGTGTGTTCTGGCTGGAAGGTATTGGTGCGGGGTATGAAAGGTCGTCGGGCCGTGGCCAAGCCGGGCGTCGTACGAAGAATAGTCAATCTCCTCCGGCTCGCGGGCTTCAGAAGGAAGAACCATCAAAGGGAGAAGAGTTAAGGGTATGGGACACTTCTCCATCTACATTACGCAAGTCCCCACTAGCTTCGGCAAACTATCGTGGCGTACCGCCGTTGGATCTCTTCTCTTAATCTATTTATTATCAAAGCTGACTGGACCTCTCGACGTTGATGTTATACGTAAGTAACCTCGGATGTTTTTCCCAAGTAGGCGATCTGCTGGTTTCTATGTAGGAAGCTTTGCTAAAAACTCCCCCTGGCCCCTTAAAATCTTCGAACCTTTCTGACTTAGTTCATCTTGATGCTACCGATCGCCCCCATTCTCGTGCCGGATCTTGTGGCCTGCTTCGGTATCAGATACCCGCCGGTCTGCAACATGCTCTCATATAGTGAAATCTCAAGCTTCTTGGCTACTTTGACGTACAACATGGTCTAGTATATCACCTTAACGCATCGAAATAAGTGCTGCCCAAAGATGGGGGGACTAGTCGAGTTCAGACGTTGATTAACACGTAGCGCCACTGTAGGCGCGCCTGGGAATGTAGACTCGGCTGAGAATGTGAATGCGACTCTTGCGAGTGCCTGTGCCACAGGAAAAAATAACATGCTCAGGCTTTCAGGAATGCGTCTGAAGGAATCTTTCCACTGCATCAGGTGGCATGAAAGCATAATATGTTCCCGCGTAGTCGAAGTGAGCAGTTGGTCGTAGTAGCACCTGCAGGTCTCCTTCCCGTGCAAACCAAGATCACAGTCGCCTAATCCTGGAGTCACGACTGTTTCGAACGCACCTGAACCAAGGGGTGACAATAAGTGACTTGATTTCTATGGAATCCTGGAGCAAATACCATTGGCAACGTCGATGTGATAGCAATATGTAATGCCCGAGGTAGTATTCGCCTCAATTCACAGCTCTCTCCTGCGGGTTGAAAGACTCAGTCCCTTACTTTCCCGAGCATCCAAAATGCAGAGACAATCCCCGCAACTATTCCTCGAACAAGTCTGTGCTTGTTACCGTCGTCTCCCAAAAGCAAGCTGGCCTGGATAAAATCCCACCGTTCTTCCCCCCAATCGTCATCTGGTCTCAAATGCCAATGATTTGCTCCCAAGGACAGTTCCAAAGCCTTCCGGTAGATTGAGCACTGAGTGACTTGAGTTTCACATCAGTTCCGGCTAGTTGTTTGCGAGCCTGCTTCGTCCAAAGAGTGTGCTTTCCGTACTTGGATCCGATGACAATGATCTTCAAGTCCACCAGCTGCGTCTTGGTCGCCGCGCAAAGACTCGTGACGATGCTCTCAATTCCCCTTTTGTAAGCCATGACATCGGGATGTTTGGCAGAAATTCGACCGATGATTCCATTCAAAACCCATGTAGCATCCAGGAACAACTTCTGCAGTCGGGGCGGCAGCATTTCCGGCAGCTTGGAGCCCATGTTCTCGACTTTTCGCGGGGTACCGAAGAAACAGTCGATATCGATACGGAGCTCCTTCAGGTTGGCCATCTGAGGGAGGCACGTAAGAAGGGGGTACTGAACTGTACCGAACCGCTGTACAGTAAAGAACTTGGGACATCCCTGGATGCTGAAAGAAAGTTCTTCCAAGTGAGGACACGAGGAAGGCAACACTTTATTGATGCATTCCCGCTCGTTGAAGGGATACACCACGTGAGGGCACCTGAATGATCCTTTCAGTCGTCGCAAATCTGGACAGCGCCTGAGCATTTTGCATAGTCCGCCAACGTCAGTTTTGCTCGCGTCAAGTCGGAGACTCCTCAAGGGAAGATCTTGATCGAGTCCCATAATATCCAGCATTGGCCAAGCGTTTCGATCTCCCACCACGACCAAGTCGACGAGGTTCGTAGAGGAGAGGAGAGGGGCGATTGGATGGAAAATGGCACCGAAGATGATTTCTTCGTGGGCTGCGATGGAGTCTCCTGTGATGGTGAGTCTCTTCAAAGACGGGAAGAGAGCCCTACGGCTGACCTTGCCACTACCGACCGTGGATATCGTCGGTGACATCTCGAGGCCGGCGGCTAGGATGCGGGCTGCTGGCTGTGAGAAGTAGTTGAGATCGAGCGTGAGGTCTTCGACTCGGTCAAGCATGAGCAGGAAAAGAGACAGGACGCATCGGGCGTTTTCTGCGGCTGATTTGTTGTGACACACGGTCTTGCAGAGAACGAGCAGACTGCGGTCAGACTGGGTAAGCTTGCTGTCATCGAAACGATAGTCCCCCCAGCTTTTGAAAGCAGTGCAGTAATTCTCCATGTACCGGGATCCACTGATGGAGATGTCGACGGTTCTGATGAAGCCTCGAAGGGTTGGATTCTCGATGAGACTTCTTGTGAGGAGGCCGTACGCTTTCATAGTCGGGACCATCAGGTTGCGGTAGAGGGTAACTTGAGCGAGGGGTTGAAGGAGACGGCTTGTGAGGCACAGGTTGCGCAGCAGTGGGTAGTCGCCATTCTCGCCCGCGGCTTGGATGATACAGCAAATGAGCTCGTTCGGCAACCGGTAGAGATCAACCTTCTCCATGGCGGTAGACTTGCAAGGCCGACCTTGGCTTGACTCGGAAACTGAGGGAAGCTTGCGTCGAGCTGGCTTTTTCGCGAGGTCTTTTCGTGGCGGAGAACGTGAAGGGAACTTGGAGGGAGATCGAGACGATGCCGGAATCGGGCAGGAATCGTACAAAGGCATCGACAAGCCGCGGACGGTGGTGATGGAGAAGAGAAGTCGAGCAGAGCTGCCGACGGAGGGCGGAGGAGACTTGGGAGACGACACGGCGACGGTGGAGGCGGGCGGTAAGGCAAGGCAAAGGCAGGCAGTCGGCTTCGACGTGACGACGGCAGGTGGGCGCCAGCGGGGTGGTCTCCTGCCGCCGCGGCGAGCTCGAGAGAAAGCGCGTCCGTTGTGAGGCAGTCGCGACTTCCGACGCTGGGGCCAGGAAAGAGGGAGCTGGTTTGTGCCTTCTTGCCTCATGATGCGACTGGTTAAGGCACTGTGGACCTCCAAGCCAAAACGGCGGGCCGGGGTTTCAGTCAAGTGAGTATACCTTAAGCTCCTCTTCTGTGTTGTAGAGGACCTTCCATCTTTTACCATCTGCCTTCATCTAAGAGAGGAACTCATACTGACGCCTGCTTCTCTTATATCACGAGTCTTTGTCCATGAATTGCTTAGTAAACAATGAGATTCACTAAGCAACATGATTCACATATGGATCGATCATTCAACAAAGACTGCGTGAGATTTAACAAAGATTGCGTGAGACTTGCTTTGGATCAGAACATAGTGAACGAAATGAGCCGCACAGCCTTTCAGAACTTGATGCAAATGTTTAGCCCGGCATTTTGAAGGAAAGGTAAGCTCCTGGAAAGCAGAAGCTAGCAATGTCCCACTGCGCGAGGTCGACAGTGAGAAGGAAGGGTCATCTGAAAGCAACATGAAAGCCCCCTTATCACCGCTAAGACGCATCCCAGGCAAGTCCGAATGAAAGGTTGACCGAAGGACCTTGTAAGACAAGGACGAATTTCATTTCAGAGAAGCCTGTGCATTTTAGAAACAGCATGGCGAGACTGCTATGAGACCAGCTGGAAATTGGAGTCCTCCGTGCATCACCCACCAGAAAGGATGAGAGAGCAGACAACTTCTCAGCTGCGCAACTTTGCCTTCATGCACTTCTCCCCTCTCTGGGACCTCCAATGATCTGACGATCGAATCAGCTCCTCGCAACCTTCCAACACCCACCTCCACTTATGTCCGAAAACGTCCGTCACCTCCCAGTTCATCGGGTCCCACGGGTCTCCCCACAGAATCATCTCACCCTTCCCAGAGGGCGCGTCTCCGTCCCCGACAATATCAAGGCACAGCTCGTCGTCGTCGTACTTCCCCTCCATGTTAATGAGGTTATCTCGCATCCGCGGCAGGGGCAAGACGTCAAGCCAGGGATGATGCACGACTGCAAGCTGTGTTTCCGTTGGCCGCAGATACACTGGCATATTCCATACCGTCTGTGCATTATATCTCGGATCAGTCCCGATCGGCGACTCGGCCTCCTCGTCGCAGATCATCGGCAACGAGATACCCAGCGTCTTCATGTTCCCCATCAACCCCCGGAACAGATTGAACTGCACCAGCGGTAAAAGAGAGTCCGCCATGGGATCCGCGCCAGAGTGCATGGCCTTCATGAGGAACATGTCGTACAACTCCTCCAAGTCCTCGTCCTGGAGCTCCAGCAACTGCCGCCGCCGTCCGATGTAGTTCAGCGCCATCAGCGTCGCGTGCTTGGCGTACATCCGCTCCCCGTTGGCCCGTCTTCGTCTGGCGCCAGGGTGCGCGAGCTCCATGGCGGTGTTGTACACGTATGTCGCGTCGTCGACCGCATCCATCGCTTCTTCGCTATTGGACGAGGAAGAAGGCGTGGAAGAGCCCTTCAGCGTCACCACGAGGGCCATGGACTCGTTCGTTGGCGACAACGTGCTTGCGTCCGAGCCGGACTTTGCGCCTCGGGACGTCCCTTGGCGGAGCTTTTCCAGCTTGCGCCGCTGCCCTAAGCATGGTTGATCATATGTTAGGGACCATTCTATCGGGCCATGATAACCAAAGGGGGGATGCGGCAGCGTAGCAGCTTGCATGTGTGGGTGCCACTTACTCCACGCCCGCTGATTGAGCCGGTTCTGAATCTTCCTCCTCTCGGCTGGGCTCGTCTTGCCCTGCCAGATGTCCTCGCTTGATATGACTGCCCTTACGGCCGGCTGCACCATACTCAACAGCGGCGGGAGGCTTCTGATCGCGTCGGTCATTTCGAGTGAGACTCTTCAATCTGTTCTGCTTTCCATCGATTCCAATAATGAGACGAGACAGCGAAGAGAAAGGCCAGGGAGAAATAAGTGAAGAGCGACTTAGGCATCCCAGGGTGAGAGCAATTCAGCGGAGACATCTAAAACTTAGCTGCCGAACAAAGGAACTTGGTATTGCGGTTAGACAGGCATCAATTTGGCTATGCTTCCAGTTATTCTGGAACGGACTGATGGCAATAGTGAAGCCAAGCCGAATTTTATTTTTCGTGGATTCGTCTGCACAGTACCTATGTATTTGACGTGGCTGTCGACTTTTGCATATCGATTTCGTGTTCAGCAGCCACTCTTTCCCATCCATGTCGACTTTCGCCCGTGAGCCTGTTCGATACGAATAAGCTGTCTCCCCATTAAACTTGGCGCGGCAACTTATTATATAGTCTGTCCGCGATCCTTCACCACGTTAATTCAGATTACTGGTCCGCCGGAGTTTTCAACAGCCAGGCACCCATTTGACGTGGGGTGAAGGGCGATTTGACGACGGCGCGCCGCTACTTCCCGACACTGGCGTTCTCAGCAGTCCGCAGTGGGCGAGACAATACCTGTCACACTAGTCCACATATGGGCTACTACATTATGTAAGCCCATAAACTACGATATATAGATATATCCGCCCATCCGGCACATCTATAGTTAGCAATCCATCGCATTATATATATACCTAGGGATACCCTTATACTTAGTAGTATAATAAAAGTCGATATCTAGTAGCCTCGTCGCTACTAATTTTTCGTTTGTATTAATAAGAAACTAGAAGCTATCGCTAACTAACTATATTAGTCGCGTATTATTATTAGTTAAGAATATATCGTTATTAACTACCTCCTCTACCTCTTTACCCTACTTCTCTTCTCACTTTTTCTAACCTTATCCCTCTTATCATAGTCTTCCTACTAGCCTGGGGCTATAGTAGGGGTCGCTAAGACTGCGAGTAAAATAAGGAAAAGAGCAATATAAGCGTGAATAATAATAAATAGTATAATAGGTAATTATAGGTATATCGTAATATATTCTATAATAGCCGAGCCTTCTAAGCTTA